>PKRV01003174.1:108290-201554 GCA_003709505.1 Hyphantria cunea | reverse complement strand
GCCCGAACCGGTACGAGGACCGAGTTGACAACTATTGAGGCGCCGGGGGGCGGCCCGCGACGAGGCCCATGAAATAACAGGGCCTCCGTCTTATCCAGGGCCACCCGCAAGCCCAGCGCCTCGATGCGCCCGACCACCAGAGAAACTCCCCTGGTGGCCAGGCACGCCGCCTCCTGGAAGTTCGCCCCCCGGGCTGTGACCAACGTGTCATCGGCGTAACAAATTACGCCCAGCCCGGGGGGGAGACGCTCTCTAAGGACCCAGTCGTAATTATATACGCCCTATACCAACTTAAATAGCCATAAGATTATTCAACACGTTCTTGCAAAACCCTCTAAATTATGAAATGGAACCAGGCTAATAGTCAAAGCTTTACATAGAAATGTGGCAGCCACAATTTTAACTGGGTGTGCGCAAGAAAAATAATGTATGCATAACGCAAATTCCTTTGATTACAAACGATCTTCCGTTTCAATTTAAACGATTACAATTTCCCTTTATAGTTTACTTCGCGACGACATTAACAAGTCTCAAGAATAAATACTCAAATTGGTTGGGATAGCTTTCGAGAAAACCCCGGATGGCGTAAGAAAGCGGTTCCCGGATCTCTCCCGTCTCAGGCGCAAAGTGGCACACCGTGGTGGTTTAGTGGGTAGTCTGGCGAGTCAGTCAGGAGTCCCACACAAAGCGAACCCCCTGTCCCCTTGGGGGGGGAGCGAAGTGCGTAAAGGGATTCTACGACGTAAAAAAAAAAAAAAGCCATCCAGAAAACTGCTTTTCTCATGACCAGTTCTACGTAACTTGCTCACGAGCAAGCCCAATAGTTTAGTGGTTTTGGCACCTGGATTAGCAAATAATATTGTCTATTAATACGTTTAGTAGAGTTTTTTTTCATTAACTGTGTTTGACATTCATTACTTCTGTCAAAGTAAGCCTAATGCGAGCGAAGCTACGCGCAAAAGCTAGTCTTAAATAAAACCAGAAAGTCAGTATTGTAACAAACATCTATACAAATAAAATTGGAGTGTCTTGTCTTGTAAATTGTAATATTAAAATAACCACTTTTTACTAAATGCATATGCATGTATACACGGTACATATACTACAACAACATTTTTTATTATTTTTATCTGTCGTTTGTATTTTTTAGGCTAATCTCTGAAACGGCTTGCCCGTTTTTGATGGGATCAGTGGCAGATAGCTGATGGTATAAGGAGTAACTTGGACTGCTTTTTATAGACTATTATTGCCCCACGGCGTAACACGGTTGTTGCAACTAACAACCCGCCCGGGTTTCGCATGGACTCTTTATGGAATATTTAATATATCATACATACATGCATACACTTATACATACATCGAAGTTATAGTTGTCCAGAACAACACACAAGTAACATAAGCTAAGAGTTACTACATATAAACATATACATACACATACATGCATATAATTATACATACATCGAAGTTACAGTTGTCCAGAACAACACACAAGTAACATAAGCTAAGAGTTACTACATATAAACATATACATACACATACATGCATACACTTATATATACATATATACATAAATTCATACATATTTAAACACACACATACACAAATAGCACATTGTGGATAGTAGACTATTAAAAGAGGTATTCTATTGATTAGGTGACTCCGCCATCTCAAGAAGGTAATCATGCACATTACTTTTTAAATGTGTAATAGTATTTTGACATCCTGATTTCAAGTGGGAGCGCATTCCAGAGCAGCACCGCTTGCACGAAGAACGAAGCGTTCACAAAGTTGGAGTTGTGAGAAGGATACATCACAGAAGGACATATCGGTCGAGCGAAGATTTCTGTTGTGATAGAGGACAGGAAACGTAAATAGGGATCAAGGTCGAATCAAGTCAAGTGGGTGCGAATGGGGAGTTGAGGAAATGAAAGAGGGAGGTCAAAGGTCGTTGATTACGGTAATTGGGAGCGCAAAGCAGACACTTGGTCGTACTTGCGGAGATAAATATGAATCGAGGACAGTTATTGAGAAGACGGTCTAGCTTTGAGAAGACATATTTCAAAGCAGATCCAAAGTTTTTATTTTTAAATTACAGGAAAAGAATATAGATTGGTTGCTTTTGCCCCACCTTATATTTGCATAATACAATACAGTTGTACAGAGATACAAAAATACCAACACAAACAACGTATTAATTTAAAACTTTGAGGGCGCATCTGTTTTCAATTGTTTAGATGTGGGTTCCATCTTATTCATAAGTATCAAATAGGGTAATTTTACCGCAAATCGTTTCTCAGAGCATTAACCAGTAATTATAAGGGTTACGCTGAAATCTGTTGGTGATTAGCGTCGTTCTATTTCTTCTGTGTAACCTGAAACTGGGTGTATCAAATGATTGATGAAACCACGCTGACCTTGCAGTAACAATGCTACGCCTTTCCCCGTGATAATTTTTTGCTAGTTAATTCGAACAATTCACTGAGCTCAACTCTATTGTATATAATCGGAAATCGTTCAAACATTTACTTGATTATGTTCAATCGTTTGTGAAAGGTTTAGTCTATGCTTCTGAACGTTTCCTTTCGTCTCGTATGTGAATAGTATAGTATAAGTCTAACTAAACCTCAAATTTAGTGCTGTATTATACGTACCTTAACTTATACTATTATCGACTACTATAGGATCATTGCAATAAAACTGCTTGGGTTCTCTAACTTTGAGTGTCTCCTGCTATTTATTCCATAAGTAGAGTACTCGATCGAAAATAACTATGTGTATAGTGCCACCACATTCTGAATATTATTTTTTTTAAATATATGTATATATTTTTGCAAATTATTAAAAATGAATAAAATTTCATGTTTTTATGGTACCAGGACCATCGAGCTGACGATTTAATTGATGATAAGTGGCCGCAGCTCATGCGGCCACGTGCAATTTAAGAGATGTTACTTGTATCTCTCTTTGCCATACTTTAACTTATCCTCTGAATTAATTAATTAACTCCGGTGTTCTTTAAGGCCATGGTATCGATGCTGTCAAGCCGACCCATACGTAATCACCTATTGAATCGAAATGACTTTAACTTAATCCACGTACGTCCAAAATTTGACTAGTCATTTTCCCAAGATGCATACAACATAAGACGTTTTAAGATATTAAAAAAAAATCTCTTTGTTAAAAGAGTGAGTAGGTTAAGAATACGCCTGTCCCTATTTTACAGTAGATTGGCGTATGTATGCTTTCGTTCATTGTACGAACTGTTGTCTAACTGTTCTGCCGACCCTTCTCACCGCGAGAAAAGGATCACAAAAGATATGTTATTTTTTGAGAGTTTGGAACGTCTATAAAATTAATATGTTTTACAGCACGAGCTTTTACTTTAATTTATATATAATAGGGTATATGCATTTTGTTATTTCTTAATTTAATCATTTGGGTCTCTATAACACAGAATTAAATATAAATATGCTTCAAAATAATCAAACTATTTTTAAAAGTGAAATCTAAAACACTGACTAAACTATAGCTGTTTTAACGCCGCCATTTTGCCCGCGCTTGTGACGGGACCAACGATGTCATAATTAGCCGCGTCTCGTGTTTGTTTACTATTCAGCGTTTCAGTGACTTTATACTTATTTACAGTTTTAATTCAAGAAACAAACCATGAAATTAAACAAACCGAGGAAGAAGCTTAAAAACCTTTTAAAATTTTTGGAACAATTCTATTGACAAATGTTTTAAACATTTATAAATAAAAACTATTTTATGTACTAAAATATACCATATAACATAATAAATACATTGCAGGTTTCACTATTTGCATCTCTGCGGTCATAAAATCGAAATGCTATATATATATATATATATGAAACAGATAGATTATGCGAGTAGGCGCTCATAGCCAAGTTGCACTCGGTGATTATAAACAATCATCGAGGGTAAGCAACAATGGCGCGCGGTCAGTACCTGGATGGGTGACCGCTGGTGGCATGTTACCATGAGCGTCTCCGTGATTCGGAGGTCACGTTAAGCAGTCGGTCCCGGTTGTTATCATACGATAACAGTCGTGAAGCTTAGTTGGAGGCCTTCGGGCGGCTTAAAAACATCCAACGGCAAGATTTACGTAGCCACAACGTATTCTTGCCAGTCCCCAACCAGCACTTGGCCATCGTGGGGACGTATGGCCTTAACCCTCTCCTGAGAGGAGACCCGAGCCCAGCAGTGGCATATTATGGGTTGTTGTTGTTGTATGCGAGTGTACTTTAATAAAACCAGTTTCTGTAATCATACTATCATCATCAACAACCAGTACGTATGGCCTTAACCCTCTCAGGAGAGGGTTAAGGCCATACGTCCCCACGCTGGTCAAGTGCGGGTTGGGGACTGGCAAGACAACGTTGCGGCTACGTAATCTTACCGTTGGATGTTTTTAAGCCGCCCTAAGGCCTCCAACTAAGCTTCACGACTGTTATCGTATGATAACAACCGGGACCGACTGCTTAACGTGACCTCCGAATCACGGTAATCATACTAAGTCGACTACAATTTTTCTCACAAACGCTATTAACACAGTATGAATTTCGTAGCCATTAATTTCGATAAAGTGACCATTGACATCACATTTCGTTTCGACCAGTAGTGACGCATTTTGTAAGTTTGAACTTCTTTCCATTAATTTTTACTTTGTATTTAATATTTTCTGATTTTCTAAAAAAAATCGACTAATATATTGGATCACAAAACTTTGCAGTAAAACTTAAAATATCATTAGAGACATCAATGGCATTTTTAAATGTTTGTTTTCACATTTTAAAGGTTCCGTAACAGGACTAGAAATTATTATAGTTTGGATATGTTCGTTGTCCACGGCTTGGACGGGCCTTTTAGAGCTAGAAATCTGTAATTATGTATAAGTAGCTACTAGAGAAACTATTACTTACATACTAACCATGCTAGAAAAATATCAGAAGAAAAATTATAAATATTTTCAAATTTTCAAAATTATAAAGATTTCCAAAAAAGAAAAAAAAAGGATTTCTTACGTACACGTAGTGTTGTGAAACATAGTGCAGGGTGTCTTTTAACAACTATTTTCATAATTTTATATTTATATATCTTTATTGTATACATGCAAAATTACAAAACTAAAATAGGGGATGAGTCCCAAATATGCAAATGATACAATAGGCGTTCTTATCTCTCACGGCGATCTCTTCCAGACAACCAAAAATTACGGGTATACACACACTAATAATCACAAATTTCAACAAAATACCAACCAACCGATTTCGAGAACTGGACTATATTTAAATGGGACCACTCGGGAAGCAACATTTTTCAAATAAAAAAAAGAATCATCAAAATCGGGTCACCCAGTCGAAAGTTCTGAGGTAACAAACATTAAAAAAAACAGTCGATTTGTGAATCTCCTCCATTTTTGAAATCGGTCAAAATTATTGAAATCCTGAGAAAACTGATATTCGATTAACATTGTAATTAAAAGTAATTATTTTAATTAGAGAAAGCTCCCGCCTCCAAAAGTTGAGATATTGACTTGAAAAACTTGAATATAAACATGACGGTTGAATATATCACGAACTGAGAAAGAAAATTGTAATAGCGAAGTCAGCTGTAGTATTTTAAGAGTAAAAGCTGTTAATAAAATATTTGCTTAATGGTACTAATGAGTAATGCTGTACCACGGAATAACTTATAGTACTAACGTATTGTACCCAATGTTATTCAAAGAAACGTAGGTTACTTTTGTACTAAGCGGCGTTCGGTTTTTGTTGTAGTATGACATGACGTACTTATTTATAAGTGTGTACTACTCGTGCGCGATAACTTGAGACCCGCGTGGAATTCGTCACCCCTCCCCTCATACCCGCGCACCTACCCTATGACGACCGCAGTGTACAGGTGGCACCGCATTTTTTTGTCGTGACGTCACCGCACTCAGGTCTCAACTTATCGCGCACGGGTAGTACACACATTACGATTATCAAAAGATAATACGGAAAGCATAGTTCAGAAAGAGATAGCTATCTCTTGTGCGCTGCTCTTAAAAATTACATGGTAAACCATAGAATAGTTAGAATTATTACAGATAGGACATTTGCCATTTGTATGTTTACTAATAGTTATTGGTAATGGTGTTCTGTAAAAAGTGTATGTAGTTAAAATGAAACAACGAAGAAAATTACTATCGATTTATTTTCAATCACGATATATAGGTAATTTTTCATAAAAACACAGAAAATTTGTACAGTTATAGAAGGTTATTTAGTACTCAAAATCAGTAGTTACTAGTAGTAGTTGCTCAAATTAACCACTGTCGATGTTTCACATCAATAATAATTCATTATTTCGAGTTAATTTGATTTTGAAGTCGTTTTAATTTCCATGAGAGAAAGGGTGGAATTATCTTTTTATTTGTAACGCACTATTATTAGATTTGTTTGTATCTATGAACCTATGTAATGTATTTTTTAACATGATTCTTTCCACTTATACCATACGTAAGATCATCACTTCGAAATCTGGAAAATATAAAACTATTTAAGCACTGGCTTTTTACCAACATACATTCTAACACTATTATTGCTAATATTAACCGAAATACGAACACAACTAAACAGTGAACATAATAGTAAAATGAGCATATCTATGGAATAAAGAAATACTAAGATTCAGTATTGTCCATACAGGAGCACGCGGACGCTATGTATTGTGCCTACGATATCCCTTCAATTTAATTAATCTATGACGCATGTGAGGCGCCCGTTATTTGTCCTTGTCGCACTGCAGTAACAATCATGTTCTCTATCTTTTTTTATTGCGTATTTAAAATAACAGGATTCCATTTAATAATTTCAGTATTTGCGTAACAAAACCATGATAAAATACAAATATTACGTATTTACGCTTACGCTTGGTATATAACTTTTTCATTTATTTTTACCTTGGATACATAGTTTATATCCCTGTTAACCCACAGCTCGGCATTTTGATAATACTATTAACCCTCCACGGATGCGCTTTGACAACGTGTTTATTCGCTACCTTTTATTAACCGACTAAATGAAATCACGGCAATTGCCTACATTTGTCTGCAATAATTAGTCCACCTTTTTTATTGACATTGTCTGTACCTAGTAAAAACAACTTTATTACCCAACATCATTACAATATCAATTCTATTACCCGCTAGGCAAGTGCGCTATATTATTAAAATATTAGGAAGTGAACCCGCATTCACTGATAAGTAGGATAAAAAGAAACAAATTTATTCCATTGTGTAATACATTTACATACATGAGAAGATTGTTTTCCATCTACATGAATGTCATTATTTTATAAATAACATCAACAGGAACGCTAAAATCTTGCGATATGCTGAAATATACTAACATTATATTTCCGTGCAAGCTAAACTATAGTTTTGTTTGTCAATAAAGCGTCTCGTGGAGACAGTGTCAGCTTTGATAACGTCGTAATCGGAAATATGTCGGGCATTTCTTTTATTTGTAATATCGTAATGTCTATATATGACTATGGCACTTTTCTTTATTGAAAGGTATACAACCTCGGTTATGACAACTTTCACATTTCCTCATATTTCAGTTTCTAAAAATATGTCCATCCCATATTCACGCGTTTTATAAAACGATATTTATAAATCTAAATCTTTACCCTAATGATATTAATTAGGTTACCGGCTCAGATCAAATAAAAAAGGTAGATAACGCACCGCCTTTGTTCTTGTTGAAGCCAAAAACTCAGCTACTTCCAAGTAATTACATGCGTTAACGCGCACACACACACACTCAAAAACTACGCTACTTTTGGTCAGTATCGTACAAGTTGTCGTGCTTTATGTTTATCAACAAACTCCCGTCTTTTGCAATTACATTGTTGTAAAAGAACACAAAAAGTGTCAAAGAATAAGATATCACACGTAAGTACACACAAAACTATAATTTCTTATGTTCTTCTTCTTTTGATGATATGGCAATCAGCCGGATCAGCTATTTCTGCCAATGTCAAGTATTTCAAGTCTTCAATTCTAAGTCATCGAGTCTTCAAGTCTTCGTCGTGATGGAATTAATGATAAAAAATATAAAAAATATGGATGATATGAAATGGGGACCGTCTTTCTCAAAAACAAAAAACGATCTCTTCTTCTTCTTTTGATGATATGGCAATCAGCCGGATCAGCTATTTCTGCCAATGTAAAGTAATTTAAGTCTTCAATTCTAAGTCTTCGAGTCTTCAAGTCTTCGTCGTGATGGAATTAATGATAAAAAATATAAAAAATGTGGATGACATGAAATGGGGACCGTCTTTCGCAAAAACAAAAAACGATCTCATTTTCTTATGTTACTGTAACACAGTAAATAAAATGTCAATATCACAAAAGACATTCGGGAAGAGTGTTGCCAGGAACTCGTATTTCTAATAACCTAGAAATGTGGGCAAATTATATGTAGGTTAATTAATAGTCATATAATGAAGTAAAGAGTGAGATATTAGTATTACTTTATTTTTTTTAATCAGGTAACTTCTATAGTATAATTAAATTACTTATTTAAAAAAACAAAGATTTAGCCGTTATAATTAAACGTAAACTGTCACTTCCGTATACTTTAACTTTATTACAAGGGATTATCTACCTACATTTACTGTATGCGACAATAGAAGCGACCCAAAATTAAAAGATATTCTAACTTTTTAGAATCATGTAATCGTTAAAAAAAGTTGCTGACTATGGACATAAAGCTAATATTTTTTTATTTATGTTATTTAATATTATAAATTTAATAATATTTATTGGGCTGTATCATATCATATATGTAAAAAAATACATTAATGATGACATTGAGTTCCAAGCGCCAAAAATTTAAGAAACTCGTACAATTTTTTTTGTTTTTTTTTAGTTATTTTGTCTTATACTTGTTCTGTTTTTTTATTCTTTTTTATTTGAGTTTTTTTTATTGAGGTGTGTTTATTTATCTAATATATTTATAATAAGCAAGTCATGTCCTTCTATTTGATACCCTACTTGACTACATTTCAAAATATTCGACTGTTTAACTGACTGTCCCCACTTGCAACTCTCATGTCTTGTAAATGGCTAAACCAATTTTAATATGACCGTTTTTGAATGTTATACATTACGCCCTTTCATTTGATACCCATGACGCTGTTTTTTTAATCATTTTCCAATTACGACTTTACGTCTTCTAAATTAGGCCGTATTAGTATTTTACAAGTTATGATCGAACTAAACGAACAGACAAAAAAACATAATGTCATACATCACAACAAAACAGTCTTCGAATAATCTTCCCATTTACATAAACCTCTTTCATTTACAAAAATTTATACGAAACAAACAGATTTATTTTTGCCAATTACTTATTTTGCAATTGCTAGGGATATTTTTGAAAAAAGTGGCAACCCTGTCATTCTCTCACACATAATTAAAAAAAATGCTTCATTTCTTGTTCTACGTGCGGTATCTACCTTTTTTTATTTGATCTGAGTTTACCGGCAATATTAATTTTCGCAAGAAAAACATTTACAAAATTAAGATATTTAAAACATTAATTCATTTAACTCATGAACAGATGACCTTAATCCATACCTATCTTCATTTTATCGAATTTTCCTGTATTTCATATAAATTAAACGAAAATTGCCGCAATTACTGACAACAACCTTGAAGATCAAAAAGTCATACTCTTGTTTGTATAAAATTCGCAAAACATTTGGAGGGGTATAAACATTTTCTAACTTTATATAATTTGCCAATGATTATGATCTAATAATATTTGTTTTGTAATATTTATGCTGTACGTGTACAAATACGATAAAATTTTACTCTATCCTAAATATACCCACTATATTCAATGTTACAAGCTTACTTTTAAGATTGTACATTTTAACGGAACGTAATAAATGGACAAACAATAAGAGGAGCCCTATAGCATGATTTAAATTCTAGAGTTGCACCAGCACACCTATTATGGAACATGCATCATCTTGAGGTCATAAACTATCTCAAAACTGCTCCTCCACTGATTCTGTGATCCCACATGTGAGAATCTCATATAAACCTAGTATTTACCTTATCAGTTTCGCCATTCGCAACTATTATCCTTCATTTAGGAAGCGGTTCATTGCGATTCATTTGACTGCCTTGGTGGCGCAGCGGTAGCGTAAGCGACTGCTATGCTTGAGGTCTCGGGTTCGATTCCCGGGTTGGACCAAATGTTTGTATGATCTGCAAATATTTGTTTCGGAGTTTGGGTGTTTTCTATGTACAATGTGTATGTATTTACAAAAAAAATATTTATGTATTTATATCAGTTGTCTAGTAATATAAGCTCTGATTAGTTTGGGACTAGATGGCGTTGTGTGTTAATTGTCCGAAATATTTATTATTTAACTATTTATATCTGAAATCTACACCTATCCTTAACCCATTACCTATAAAATGAATACAATTGTTTAGTTTACCTAACTCAAATGAATAAGTGTACATAAAGATGATATCACATCAACATCCCCTGCTACACATCATTAAGTGGGAATCTCAGGAGTCGTATTTTTTTTTATTTTTTTTTTTTATATTTAAGCTGCCAAAATGACTCTGCCCTGCCTGATGGAAAGCATGAGCAGAATCCAAGAATGGTGGTCACCATCCTCAATGCGAAAAAAAACAATGCAGCATGGTGACCCACACTATGGCGGCCTGGGGGAAGGGGGATGGTGAGGGGGATAGGGGGCGTTGGATTGGGGTATGGGCCTCCGGTATCCTCACTCATTCGATGAAACACAGCGTAAGCGCTGTTTCACACCGGTTTTCTGTGAGGCCGTGGTATCACTCCGGTCGAGCCGACCCATTCATGCCGAAGCGTGGCTCTCCCACGGTATCTTCCGTATCTACTGAAAAATTCGCATCCGACGAATGCACATACTCTAATATTGTTTGTCGCGTGTTTAGACAATCTATTTTAGTCGCGCCTAGGATAGAAGAGTTAAATCATACTTAGACCAATAGGAGCAAAGCATGATTGAAAAAAGACGCAAACAAAGTTCCGTGGATAACTAAGTATATAATAAAATGATCTTGTAAAGTAAATGCACAAATATGAGGGGAATCCATATGAAATTGTATTCACAGTATCTCAAAACTAGAGATTCAAACAAGAACTTAGTCAGAAGTTAGAATCGTATATGCCATTATTCGACATACAAGTGGGTATTTGAATCTTGAATCAGCTACCTATATAAAGCTAGGAATAGATACAAGATTGTTTAAGAAGTTTCGCGAAAAGCAGATATCACCGCAGAAGTTTTGTTGACATGCCACTTGGGAGATATTTGTATAAACATATTATGATATAGTTTGATATATATTCCTATATCATATATACATATTTATATACTACTTAAATATTATATCCTACTAATATTATAAACGCGAAAGTTTGTAAATATGGATGCTTGTTACTCTTTCACGTAAAAACTACTCAACGGATTTGGATGAAACTTTACAGTAATATAGCTTAAACATCAAAGTAACACATAGGCTACTATTTGCCGCGATAACCGACATATACGCGGGCGAAGCCGCGGGCAACACCTAGTATAGAATATATAGATAATCTCAGAAATTGTTGTTATCAGATCCTAGCGCTCCTATCTGATATTGGGTACTCGTTTACATCATTATAAAGTCCAATTAAAAACTTTTTAATGATTAAATTAGTACTTTTACAATTTCAATACAAATATTACTAAAATATAAACTTCACTCAAGTAATAGGCATTTAATACCAACTTAAATAAAAGTATAATCGAAAATAAGTATGCAAATCGACATGAGTTCAACTTCCACTTGAATTATGGCGTTAAATTGCGAACTTTTATATAATAGAATACAGATTTCAGTTTATATTCGATTTCAGTAATTTTCGACTTTGAAATTATTATATATTTTTTGACAAATCGTTTCTGTCTGTGTATACTTATATTTCCTTTAATCGTTTACTTGTATATTTCATCACGAGGTTGGATATCTAAAATAGATATTTCAATTAAAAGGTTCATTGAAAAGCACACGTTTCTGACAAAATTGCTACTACAAGCCCAGAGTGCCGAAATTTCTAACTTTTGCGTGTTGGCAATTGTCTCAATGACAATATAGTTCTAGCGCACAATGTGTTGTTATTGAGTGTCTATCTATGTAATGTTCATACTAACATCGTATGATAATTCACTGAAAACTATAAAGTTATATTTTTTTATGACTTGATATATACATACTTTACTTAACTTATGTATATTAATGAGTAGTATAGTGCTTTTTCTTATTCTAGTTACTTGTAAGTAGATTTCAAAGAAAACTCATTTATAGGACAATATCAGATCCCGAAAACACGTTTTTTTTTTCAGTGAATTCGCAGAGGCCTGAGCTGTCTACGACTTCCATTCCCTTCAATGGGTTCAACCTCGGGAACTGTCACCTTCTATAATATGGAGTTTAAACGATCCATATCGCTTACATTTTAGTAATAATATTCAGTGTTTTATGTGTGTTTGGAAAGCCCCAAGTTGTGTTCATTATGTTTGTAAAGAAGACTCCCGCACTAGGAATAAATCCTGGGTGGCGGCAGAACGTATTCCTATTACAGAAGTCGTTTTTTAAAGAAGATAATTAAATCTTGACTGATTTAATAACTATGCAGTTCATTCAATGTGGGTTTGCGAATAATAAAAACACCAAAAGTAGTTATGTCTAAATGTATTAATCAGAGCGGTCCCTTCCTTTCCTGGGAAGGGTCGATGTAGTGTGTTACAGTCAGTGCGATCGTCACTGATAATACCTGAATGAAATAAACTAAAAGAGTATATTGTTGTAGTCAATCTTAACCACTTTTACTAAATACATATTATGTTTGTAATGTATACACGGTATATATACTAAAATAACATTTTTTTAAATTTTTGTTCTGTTTGTTCCGAATCTCTGGAACGGCTGGACTGATTTTGACGGAACTTTCACTGATAGATGATGATGTAAGGAGTAACTTAGGCTACTTTTTTAGATTAGCTTCACCACACGGCGTTACTCGCAGTTATTGTTGTATCGCGAGCAACACCGCGGGATTCAACTATTATTCACTAAATTGCTCCATTTGTTTATTGTAACAAAGGTGTAGATGATAGAGAATGATTACGGCTACGGCGGCCAGTCTTAACGGAGACCAACCAACTACGCAGGAGATATGGGAACAGAGAGTGCACAAGTGTGTGCGCATACACAGGTGCACTCTCTGTTCCCTCTCTCTCAAAATCCGACACGACCGGGGAGAGATAAGGCGCTGGACCGACAGCTTTACTTGCTCTCCGAGGCACAGGGGTTCAGACCCCAACTTCTAAACTCCGAGCTATTATTAAGTGTTTCTGTAATCAGAAAAACACAATAACAATTTGGGCCCGACCCGGGTTTGGAACCCGAGATCTCTCGATCGGCAGTCGCATATATCAACCGCTAGACCAACGAAGCAAAAATATATCAGAGACGTCTTTTGAATCGATAAATAAGCATCACTCGCTGTGAAAATAAAACTACCATACCAATATTTATTATTTAATTATATCTAAGGTCAACGGTTGTCGTTATACAATTTTTTTTTTTTTATATTTAAGCTGCCAAAATGACTCTGCCCTGCCTGATGGAAAGCATGAGCAGAATCCAAGAATGGTGGTCACCATCCTCAATGCGAAAAAGAACAATGCAGCATGGTGACCCACACTATGGCGGCCTGGGGGGAAGGGGGATGGTGAGGGGGATAGGGGGCGTTGGATTGGGGTCTGGGCCTCCGGTATCCTCACTCACTCGATGAAACACAGCGTAAGCGCTGTTTCACACCGGTTTTCTGTGAGGCCGTGGTATCACTCCAGTCGAGCCGGCCCATTCATGCCGAAGCGTGGCTCTCCCACGGTAAGTTTGTTAATTAAGTATTAATCGTGGAAAACTCGAATGGCGACCATTAGATTAAAAAATATAAGGTAGTAATTACAGTATTCAGTGAGGACATTACTATTTACATTATAAAGATATAGATGAAATCTTCGATTAGCAGTAGACATTTTGTCTGAATAAAATTAATACAGTACTGTTAGAGATACAAGGTATGATAGCGCTACCATCCGTCGTGTCCGCTGATACAGTAATATAATCATTGTAGCTTTTAAAATACATGTAATAGGCCAAAACGATTACAGGAACACTAATCTAGCCATTACATATGAAGGATATCGTTGGCACAACAATAGCCTTGAATACCTTTGTGTAGATGAAAATACTGAGGCTGAAGGCAATTTAACCTATGTAAATTTTATATACCAAATTCATCTTGCAAATGAGTCTAATACGTCAATGAAGCTCGGGAATATTTAACATTTTGCTCGTAAAAAGCGTACACGGTAGACTTGGCTTCTCAACTATACGTGACAATACTTATGCATATTTTATATGTCGAAAGCGTATGCTCAAGTTTAGCTCTTTATGGTCTTATTAAGTAAATCGTGTCAGGTAACTTTTTTTACGGCTAATATAAAAAGCTAATAAATTAATATCAGCCATATAAGATTTCCGACCACGTGATTCGACACAGCAAAATTGACAATTCCTCTGTAAATGGTTGGACGTTGTTGATTTTTAGAGATTTGACACTACGATTATTTCAAATAACATTCTGATAGTTTTTAAAGTACTGCTGAATAATTTTTCAGAATAAATTTACATATTTCAATACTAAAATGAATTTTCTAAAACATACAACACATGTTACTTTAAAACTAATTTTAGTAAATAATATATAATAAATATATTTTTTATTTTAGAATAGAGTGCATCGGAGTTGATCCGTTGTCCGCCGAATTCACACTTGTTACTTAATTTTTATTTGAAATTAACGAATAATATCTCGACTTGAGCTTAAAGTACATCTAATTAAAGCGGTACCTTAAGACAGTTCGACACAATGAAGCATAGAGAGAGCTAATTATTTAAAATGGTTTTTAAACCTTCTACAATTCGTTTCAAATAAAAATAAGGCTGGATTTGTGACTAACTCACTGAAAATGTAGCGTTGGCATAAACACCAAATAATATTGAAATAAAAAATATAGTTTATATTTTTTTCACAAAAACTAAGACTCTATGTTAGTATTTCTGTTTTTTAAAGTTTGACGCTATTAAATGATTTTCTGACAATATCAGTGGTATTGAAAATTTGTTATAAAGTTTTATAATTGTAAATTCTGTTTTTTTTTTCACACCATACAAAAATATCTGAAGTTGTTGACATATGGAAGGCAAGATGGCGGATTTCCAATCCTATTCTCATTTGAAACGCATTGTATTTCCCGACTTTTCGAACGAGTAACATCGACTTAAATAATTTTATTACGAACTAGCTGTACCGGTGAACTTCGTATCACCATATTTTTCTTTCGTAAATATTTTCTAAATTTCTGAAAACCTCATTTAAATAATTATGCCTGCCTCAGGCTTACAGTCGCGGAAAAACAACTTTTATGGTTATCTTTTAATTTTTTTGTATACAAACCTTGTCCTAACAACAAAGAACCCATCCAGCATTTGTGACCCGGATGTCGCGGAGACTATCCCCCGTCTTATTGTGGGCTGCCCGTTTACCTGAAACAGAGGAATGGGGTAGAATTTAAATTAGATATAAAAATTACAATACTAAACCTGAGTGAAATTATTAATAGGCAAAATAGAAGTATATTCCTTAGTTATTGTATAAACATTGTTAAATAAGTTAATAGAAGAAATAAAGTTAGTTAATTTTATATTTCCATTATAAGGTATTATTATAGTATAAATGTAGACAGTAAGTTTTTGCAACAGCATAGCAATAACGCCTAGAATTTATTTAATTATTGTAATTTAGTAAGAATTTAGCAAGAAATAGTATGTGTAAAATAGAAAAAAATAGTTAAATAAGTTAATAGAATCGTGTATCCATGCGTAAAAAGTTGATATATTTCATAATACACATACACATGAATTCAAATATAAATTTTATTTTTAAATGGATATGTCTGTGCGAGCGTATTCTACTAAAAAAATACACAAATGGAGAAGTAATTATAAAATATGTACTACGAAAGTACGAACTACGATGACATTTCAATGTGGATGACATATTATTTAAATAATGTAGTATTTTGTTTAATATTTGATTTACATTACACTCAATATACCTTTTTTCCTAAGAGCCTTTTTCTCAAACTAGGTTGGGTCAGTTTCAAGTCTGCCTCGACTGAATTTCGATTGTTTTATGGACAGAAATTGCCAAGGACCAAATACTAGGCAATATTGAAACTCTGTAGAAAGATTGTTGTCGGACATTTTCGGGTTCCACCTATCCATAACCTTCGTTAGTATTGCAACCGGAATCGATTGTGGCGGCTTAACGTACTCTCCGGACGGAGGAGTCTCATCATCATCATCATCACCTTATCGCAGTCCAATACCAGCCGTCTGGCGCAAGTCATCACTCCACCTAGCCTATGGATGTCCTAGATGCCGTGTTAGATGTCCGAAATATTTATTATTTAATCCTAAGTATTACCACTCAAACACTAATTCTTTATTACAGTGCAATCAAAACTATCAAGATTTACAGTAATAATTGTGTTCCATCTAATTCTACTCCATAAAAAATGAGATTAATCAGACCTAGGAAACTACCACCATGTTTCTCATCTTTATAAGACGTTCATTAAATAAAATAAAATTTCCAGAAAATTCGACTAAACTATTTTCCGACGCGGAAAACTAGACG
This sequence comes from Hyphantria cunea, assembly GCA_003709505.1. Taxonomy (NCBI): domain Eukaryota; kingdom Metazoa; phylum Arthropoda; class Insecta; order Lepidoptera; family Erebidae; genus Hyphantria; species Hyphantria cunea. The sequence goes on along the minus strand of PKRV01003174.1, from coordinate 184,659 downwards.
ATGATGTTTTATTTAAAAAAAAGAAATGTTTAAGAAATCATATTTTTTACGGAATGAAACAACCACAGATGTGTTTAGATATTTAAAACCTGTTTAGTCTGTTAAAGAGGGTGATGGTTTTAAATTCATGTTTTTCGCTTATGACCATCTCTACACTAAACTATGGTTTAGTGTAGGGATTTTACTGAACTTTGGGTTTCAGAATCCTAAGTCACTTGATTGGCATCTTAAACTATCGTCTAGTTAGGTGATACGACTCCTAACCTCACCGGTCAGATCACCTGAATAATTTGGTATGTAAGTCAGTGTATTTTTTTTGTTAATGATAAAAATTTTAAAAAATATGTTGTCGCGCTATTGACTTCTTCTCATAGGAAAGCCTTTCTCGGAAGTGGTCTCATGTCGTAATCTTCTACATATTAGCAATCGTAACTTTCGGTATTGAACCGGTGGCGACAATGGCGACAAATCTCAGCAGGCACCTCGTCAAACGCGAGACCGTTCTGTTTGAGCTGCAGTGCGATAAAAATCGAAGTGATCTAAGTGATGAACTCCGCGACCTCGTCGATCATTATTTATTAGAGATGACTATTCTGTCTTATTTCAACGTTCTGAATGGTTATTGCAATACATCTCTTTCAGTCGTTATTAGGTTTTAAGTTAACCTTGTTTTAAGTTACAAGTCCCTAGTTTTAAGTTAACCTTGTAATACCTTAATCTGGTCTACAATAAAGAGATTTATCATTGTTAGTATTAATTTTTTATTTTGAAATATATATTATTACTTTATTTTAATGCTTGTTCGATCATCCGCACTTCACCATTTTGGTAATAGATCGTTTTCAAAAATCACTCAGAATTTTCTACGATAGTCAGTCGTTGATCGATTATTATTATTAAAGCTCTAACACATATGAACCCTCACTTACCGTCCTATCTACTAATTCATCTCTTCTTATCGACACTTCCAAAGATTAACTTAGGGTTGAGTGATTATTGGTGGATTTAAGTCTACCTACCATGTTGAAACCGATTAATACGTGTGCTTTTTATTTTTACTTATTTACTGTAGAGATTACTACCGACATCAACAGTAATTAAAAATTATCTTGAAAGGAGCTTTATATTTTCACACAACTTATACATATTTGAACTCGGGTGATAATTACCAATAAAATGAAAACAGCTAGTTGTGAAATTTCCAAAAATTTATAAAGCCGACGCAGTTGTAATTCTGATAATTTAGCAATTAACAAGTAGAAAAGACATCTTTTGAAAAATAGTTTTGACATAGATTTGAAATAAATATATATAAAGTTTATAATTTACTACCGCAGTGATTATAGAGTTAGCTATAGACAGTGGCCAATTGATTAGTCGCCACCGGATAGTGGAATTAATATGATTTTTTTTCCGTATGGAAATCCCTTCGCATACCCCTGACTGGTGGCATGTCGGACTCGAACCGACTAAAACCGGACGCCACCTTGGGTACCAGAAGTCGGGGAACCAGGTGCACTCACGAAAGGAATACCCTGGAACCCCGACGTATCACGGGCCACCTACGGTTCGTAGATGGTCCCCTCCTGAGCTGGATGTTCCTTTGCTAAAAATAAAAATAAATAAAAGCACACTAATAACACTCATACGTACTTATACACACGTGTACATAGCCATACTCGCCCAAACACATACATAACTAAGTAAGTAAGATGTTCCCTTGCTAAGAATAGGCCGGCGCCTGAGTCATCTGCGGTACCGAATCCGTTCCCAGGGCCTTGCGGCCGGGCCGGGCGACTACTGAACCTCTCCCGGTCCCGCTCCGCCGCCTCCTTCGCAAGCATGATTTGCTCGCAGAAAGAGACGGTAGAATTCCACGCGCTCTCGCTCCGTAACATGGTCGCAATCACAAATTATCACAGTACTAAAAACCGTCCAAGTGCAAGTCGGACCAATATTGTATAGATAATGGCTGATACTTATAGCTTTGTTAAAATCTGTTTTTTAAATCGAACAAAGAGATTTAAATATTATTGAATCATGTTATAATTTATAATATTTTAAAATAATATACCTGATTTTATACAGGAAGATTAATAAAAATGTAAAGGTACGTTATTTTACTATTAATGGATTATCTAAAATAATATAAAATCCTGTTTAAAAACACGAAGTAAATATTGCGTTTATCGCAAAAAACTAACTGTCGTTGATTGTATGGCCTCGTTTTGAAGATACTCCCTTATTTGCCTCAGCCAATATTAGAATACCAATTGTCGAAGTATCAAGTTAAATCTAGTTTCGTGTTCATTTGCAGGATAAGGCCGAATTGGCCTCGAAGAAGCTTGGCGTACTCAACAGATCGAGACGATATTTCACTCTGGACCTCCGCCTTCTGCTTTATAAGATGCAGCTTCGGCCTCATGTGAAAGGCTTTTGGCAGGAGCGCCTCAGTACCAGACCGTCCCTCTGGACTGCATTCAATAGAGAGCAACTCGAATCTTTGATTTCCAGGAGGTTATAATTCTATTGAATTCTCTGGCACTGCCTAGAGGTATAAGTTCGCTATGCATCTTCTATCGCATTTGCTATGGAGAATGCTCCGAGGAAGTGAGAGGAGTGTTCGTATTGATCCCTGCCGCCTCTTTCCATCAGCGTCGTACGTAACAGCAGCTTCATCCCCATCGTTTAGATGGTTGGCAGTCCACAACTGAGCGCTTTTCTAAAAACTTTGTGTCACACAACAAAACTGTGGAATAAACTGTCGCCTGCGGTATTCCCGAACCTATACAACGTTCGAACTTTCAGGAACAGAGCGTATTTCTTCTTATAATTCGGCAACGGCATATAGTCGGCAACGCACTTGTAATTCCTCTGGAATTGCAGGTGTCCATGGGCGGCAGTAATCGCTTATTATCAGGAGATACAGTAGCGCGAAGGGCCGTACTCCATAAAAAGAAATCGCATAAGCTGTTAATTTTCTACGGCAGCTAAGTGAAGCAAAGTGGAAACAGTCCACCATAGTAATGACCTAATCGTGGAGAACGTGGCCTCTGATGGGTACGTTTGATTCGGATCAACAATAGTTGGTGTAGATTTATATAACAATGGTGTAAATGATTTGTAATTCTGCTAGCAGAGAGGTTAGCAATGTTGATCTGAGCGGAGCCTCATTTATGCGCAGGAATGTACATTAGATCAACAAAAGCTGGTGCTAGTCAACAATTGCCAACGGATAAACAATAAACTGACGCTATGTCACGTCTGATCAACAATGGCGAAGGGAGATATCTATAAATATATATGTTAGAAACATGAATTTGGTGCAAAATTTAAACTTTTAAAATCCTGACCTACTTCATAGCATGTGATTGTTTGATGAATATATACTCTCAAGTACTGCTATCAGGTGCGAATATTGATTTATAAACAGAGAGAGAACATAAACTTCTACTTCTGAGTCTTTTACTACTAAGGAAGTATCCTTATCTCTAAATGCTTAACGTATGTAATCCGTCGATAATGCCTAAAAACAAAATGTCAGAAATTTGGGATTAGAGATTAATTGCGCTAAAAACAATGACTATGGTTTTCAAGTCATGTATGACAGAGTATGGACTCATGATAATGATTTTCAAAGTAACTTTTTTATATAATACCATTGATTAAAGATTGATTCTATAAATTTATATATTATAAGGCGCTCATAGCCCAGTTGCACTCGGTGATTAGAAACAATCATCGAGGGTAAGCAACGATGGCGCGGTCAGTACCTGCATGGGTGACCACTGGTGGCATGTTACCATGAGCGTCTCCGTGATTCGGAGGTCACGTTAAGCAGTCGGTCCCGGTTGTTATCATGCGATAACAGTCGTGAAGCTTAGTTGGAGGCCTTCGGGCGGCTTAAAAACATCCAACTGCAAGATTTACGTAGCCACAACGTATTCTTGCCAGTCCCCAACCCGCACTTGGCCAGTGTGGGGAAGTATGGCCCTATAAATTTTGCATTATTAAAAGTTCTTTAAAGTTTCAAAATTTACTTCAATCATAATATTATCATTCCGGTCAATCAAAGCTAAAAAGTTAAAAAAGATTATGACCAAAATTATTTATTAGCGTTACCGTTTGATAAATTGGAGTGTTTCTAATTTTTCGACTGCCTCTGTGGCGCAGTGGTAGCGTAAGCGACTGCTATGCTTGAGGTCTCGGGTTCGATTCCTGAGTCGAACAAAATGTTTATATGATCTGCAAATATTTGTTTCGGTGTTTAGGTGTTACAAAAAAAAAGTATATAATTATTAATGTCAGTTGTCTAGTAACCCATAGTACAAGCTCTGCTTAGTTTGGGACTAGATGGCATTGTGTGTTAAAATGTCTGAACATATTTATTATTATTCTTTTTATTATATTTTTTTTAAATTAATCATATAGGTGTCGCGAGGAGTGTTTTTTACTAGAAATGATGACTACTTTAACGAGAAAATGTATACATATGGCGACAAATAAAAATATACCTAAACTAGAATAGTTAGATATTACATTGAACTATCACGATATAGCTTACTAGCATCCTTTTAAGACTTCTTCTATTTATACATCTATTAAAAATATATTTATGTTAAACTATTTGTAGGTCTTTAAAAAATGGTTTGTTTAAACTTAATTGACACGTACCTAATAAATTTCTAAGAGAAAATTATCATAATAATAACGTTTCATAACAATGTCAAGGTGATTGCGGCTAAACAGCTAGGAACTTAACTCAAGATAATTTCACCAGCGGTTATAAACTCGTTCAAGGGTCATTCAGTGTAAGCCAAACTTCTATATAATTTTATTCATGCTTATTAATTTCTTTAACATGAACATAGAACTTTGTGGGTTTTAGTACGCATTTTAGCTTTTAATAAACTCGAATTTGCTGCAATTCGGAAGTATTATTAAACTTCTTGCTTATTTTTAAAGATTTTGCTTTAAATTTTAATAGCTGTCCATCGATAGTTTTAAATACTAAAATTGAGGTTAATAATAAAACCCAAAGTGCTTGATAATTGAAAACTTTTCTGATGTCAAACGTAATTTATTTAGAGTTTTAAATAATTATCAACCATTTCTAAAATAGACTTCGAGCCTGATACTGTTCGGTGAGAAGTCCCTATATCCTACAATAACTACAGTATAGTGGAAATTTTTTAGCCTATTATGTTCATTTAAGGTGTAAATATATATTTGCTCCATACCTTAGCATCCTGGATTGAACTACTGTTTTAGGCAAAGAAAATAAAAAATATCGAATAATATATCATAAATAGTAGTAAATCTATAACGGCCTCTTTTTGAAATATGTTTGGAATATCTAAACCAAATGCTATTCAAAGCCATAAAACTACTTAAGACGCTGTGAAATAATTGTGAATTTCTCCTTATTACATTAAAAAAATTATAAAATTTATATAAAAAAAAAAACGTCAGTTCATATGAAATTAAAATCTCATTTTTTTTTGTTTAAATGACGGATTTAAAAATTTAAATAAACGTAATTAAAACTGCCAAATGCTACATAATACAAATGCGTTGGGCGTAAGAACTCGGTACCACGCGAGCGCTTGTGAACGCTGAATTTGTGCCAATTTTTTTCAGACTTCTTGTTCGACCGCAAACCGTATAGTGCGGCTATCTAGTTCTGAGCATGTAAATACTTTTTGTAATCTTTGTCATAATGACCAATTATTTGTAATAAATTTACTGATGTTTTTACAAGCTTTTATTTAACTTAGGATGTATTTATGTATGTTTGTTTATTTGTTCGAGTTGAATCTTACAAATCAATTTTGAAGCAGATAACTTCAACCGATCAAGCTGAAATTTAGTACACACGTTAAGTTTGGATGACTATGCATAGTAAGCTATGTGACGTCATTCGAAATCCAAGCGGACTGGTAATTTTTAAGGCACTACTACAATATGGGTATCCAATGAAAGACTAAGAAACCCGTCTAGCGACAGCTTCTAATAAATTGAAAATAAAAAACTTCTTTAAAAACAAATTTTTATTTAAAATTCAATAAAAATAATAAAAAAACTTCATCTCTAAAACGTTTACTATCAACTTATAACTACATTATTGTCGCTGGAATTACATCTTTCGATAAAGTTAAGTTAATTACCTTGATCTGACTGACTTTAATTTTTTAAATTTAAAAACGAAGTAAAAACGAGTACTCTCATGACAAGCTTTTGTAATTATGTAATGACGTCATAAGTTGATGATAAAAGTTTTATAGGAAAGCTTTAAAATATAATAATATACTTTTTAGGACGCATTTTAATAAAAGCTTGTTTTTATTTTTTATTTTTTTAGTTTAAATACGTACAATACTTCACCGACTGATTTTCATGTTTATTTTTAGCATGACTCGAAAATGCTCCATATACAAATGTGTCAGAAAAGATACACATCTAGCTTAAAAAAGGCTAATTTAGCAAGGTAAGTACTAGATATACTAAGTAGAGCTAGCCTTAGTAAGTCTATATCATCTTATTTTTGTGTACACAGAAAGACTGGCGTATGTCACAGATTCACTTTAAATAATACTGATAAATGAGAATAAATTGGTTGTGCCTCGCAGCAGTAGTTGCTTTCAATAGCGCTAAATCGCAATACGCATTGTACAAAATCCTGTGGAACTTACAAAGGCTTACAAGCCAAAGACAGCTTACAAAGGACCTAGAACCCAAACGACATGACCAACTATTACTACACAACTCGTCTAAAATACTGTAACACCAAACTAATTTTGGTAAAACTGATGGACATTACGGCAATGAATGCCAGCGTCCGGAAATAAACCAGAACGATTTTGACAATGATAAGAAGCAGTTTACATATACCTAATCTGAACTACAAAATTTTTGTTCTGAGATACCTACCAGTTTCAGTCTGTTAGTGTATATTTTGTAAACGCAATATATGTCATTCTAATGTTAATGTCATATTGGTTGTTTTTCATCAGTGATGTGTGGCAACACTGCTCTTGTACGCTGTTCTGTGTGTGTCGAAAGTTATCTCCACATGTTATCACAATACATNCAACTGATGTTAAAACACAACTATGGTTGAATTAATTGATAGCTTTGTTTTTACTTGTCTATAGTTGAAGCTATGTTAATGTTTAATTAATTATTTTTAACTGTATAATTGCTTGACTATATTGGTTTAAGGGCCAGTGTTAGTGTATATTTTGTAAACGCAATATATGTCATTCTAATGTTAATGTCATATTGGTTGTTTTTCATCAGTGATGTGTGGCAACACTGCTCTTGTACGCTGTTCTGTGTGTGTCGAAAGTTATCTCCACATGTTATCACAATACATCTTGGTTTATACTAATAATTAGTTTTCTTTATGCCCAAAACCCATCACAGTCTCCCCCGTAATTTATTGAAGTACTTTTTTAACAATGTTTCAAGTAAATAAAACAATAATACAAATGATAAAGTGTACCACAGTAGAAAAAAAACTATCGTGAACTCGTAACCGCGCGATCGCTAGCGAGCTGTCACCGAGCATACCTAAGTATACCATAATCTTGTGAAAGCGCTCTTAGCTAACTTTAATTTGTATCAATCAACAATAATTTAATGTATGGGCATAACAGCTAACTCGCTACATATGTCTAGTAAGACTGATAATAAATTTCTAATATTTTATGAATACCGTTTTGCCACTAAGAAAATATTCCCGTATCTCCCATGTGAGCAAACAATGTTGTATTTGAAGCAAATGTAACTGGTAAAGAAATAAAATGACTAAAAAAATGTTTGTCGGGCCACGCATAACGTAGGATTCCCTAGTTATCAATTTGTTGTGTTCTTTATATTCTTTATATCTTTACTTATGATTTCATTTTTTTTAAACTTTGACGAATGAATAAATCAAAGTATCGTCTGAGCAACCCGTCAATATTTTTAAAAGACCTATATAAAGATACCCCATAACTATGGGGTAGAGGCAAGAAAAAAAAACATCCTAACTTTACGTGTAAAGGAAGTACCCCAAAAAAGATTATTATCAGTGATTTTATTTTAACACTTTGTCCAAAGTTTCATCATTCTATCACTAAAAAAGACACTCAGTCTGTATTACGTGCCTAACCTGCCTAATTGACTTTCATTAAAACGAACACATTGAATGGCTTTATCAATATTGTGAAATACCTCTTTTCTTTACCCGAATTTTCTCTGCTTACCCCTGAATCCATCACATTGTTACACTCACATTGATATCAATGTGAGTTTAACAATGCCATGCGTTGTATGATATTATAGAGTTATGTGGTGCACCAGTCTTTATATCTCACATGAATCGCTGTTAAAACAAGTAGTTGCAACTAAAGCAAGTATTAAGTTAACGAAACGTTGGTAAGGACAAAACTTGCTTTTCTTTCCTTTCGGAATAAATACGCTATTGAATCCACCGATCCATATATTTTTATTGCGTTGGCTTACTTATAAGTTATAGTTAAAGGTAAACCAAAGGTACTCTGTAGGTCTCTTCGTTAGTTTTTATTTAGTACATAATTGACTTAAGTAAATAAGAAATCAGAATAAAAACTGGGTACATTTTCAGTAGCACGATAGGTAGGACAACCTTCTTGCTACCTTCTGAAGAAGTATTTTAATCTATTTTTGACCCCCGATGAAAAGAGGGGTGTTATAAGTTTGACGTCGATGACTATGTGTTGTGTGTGTGTATCTTCTTTCATCTCAACCCTCAAACGGATGGACTGATTTCGATGCGGTTTTTTCATTTGAAAGCCAGTTTCCTTGCGGTAGTTCTTAGTTGTGTTTGGTTAAATATCGGTCTAGCAAGGTAAAAGCTGATAGCTCTTTTAAAAAATGATGTAAGGCATTTTTGGCGTATGATTACTCGATAAAGTGCTTGGGTAGGGGGTTTCTTATTTCTTTTATTTTAGCTTTATACCAATATTTTACTTAATGCAAACTTAAAGTAAGTTTACTTAAGTACCTAATACGCAAAATAATACGCAATTTCATTATGTATTAGCATTACCATTTAAGGTAGCAATGCCGCCAGTCTCCTGGGTACGCTAATTGCAGGCACTGATGCTGAGGAATATTTCTTGCCCAGTAGTCGAAACTCTACCCTAATTAATGCGCTCTTCCTCCACAAAAACTTTAACTGTGCCAAATTTCATACTGCTCCATTTCTAGAATTTTCGTAAAAAGGGGTTCAAAGTTTTTTCACAGTAACGCTGTTTGTGAATCTAACAGCAGGTCACTCACTCGAGAGTTTTTAATGATGTCATTGAATATTACATCACGACTAAGCTAAGGCATTTTTATATGTTAAAAATGGATAATTTCAAAATTTCCAGCTGAAGCAAAATAGTTTTGAATTGTATAATAATAAACATAACTTTTAATAATATAAAAAGCGCAGCCAAAAGCAATCCATAACAATAAAGTTTGTAACCAACTCCTCATACCATGTCATGGACTACTTACGTTTCTGATATAATAGTAAAATTTATTTTGCTTCTTAAAATTCACACTAAAATAATAAATTCTAAAGTAACTTCTGGCTGGGGATACTTTGATCCTTGAGGAAGCACATAAGCTACTCTTTACCGCGATAACCGACAACAAACACATAACATTTAAGCAATACAAAAAGTCTCGAACATTCCATGAAGAAACTCAAGCGTTTTATAACTTACTCCTCATATCATTTCATGGATTACTTAGTTACGTTAGTGATACAATAGTATACTAGTAGAATAGTTACCTCATCATCATCAATCATCATCAACAACCCATAATGTCCCACTGCTGGGCTCGGGTCTCCTTTCAGGAGAGGGTTAAGGCCATACTTCCCCACACTGGTCAAGTGCGGGTTGGGGACTGGCCGCCCCTGCCGCCCGAAGGCCTCCAACTAAGCTTCACGACTGTTATCGTACGATAACAACCGGGACCGACTGTTTAACGTGACCTCCGAATCACCTACTGCTTCCTAAATCCATAACAACGTTGTAAATGCTAAAGTATTCTAATCTAATCTGTCTATCTATCTGTTTAGAGATACTTATTTAGCGTGGCTCTCCCACGGTAATCTAAATCAAAGATTACCGTGGGAGAGCCACGCTTCGGCATACATGGGCTGGCTCGACCGGAGAGGATACAGGAGGAAACAGCGCCTGCGCTGTGTTTCACCGAGTGAGTGAGGATATCGAAGGCCCATAATCCAACCCTTCCCCTCATCCCCCTCCCCATCCCCCAAGGCCGGCAATGCACTTGTGATGCCGCTGGTGTTGCGGATGTCCATGGGCGGCGGTAATCGCTAACCATCAGGCGATAAGTCTGCTCGTTTGCCACCTATTCCATAAAAACAACTACTCCAACTACACTTTGTATAAAACTGATTTAGGTACTAAATATTTACCTTTCTTGTTCACTCTAGAAAAAGAACTGGCATGCGGAAAGTGGTCTCTCAATAGATCACCATAAGTTCAGTTTAAGTGGAGATCACAATGCAATTTGGAATTTTTGTATTTTTCTTGCTTTAGTAAAAAAATTGGAACGATTGTAAATTCAACCTCTGCTTTGTGAAATAAGCCTTTCAATAAGTTTCAACAATACAAAGGTTCATTTCAAAATAGTAATCAAATTAGCCGCCACACACTGTCCATCCAGCTTTTAACGGCTATACTATATGTGCCATAGTTATTATGAATTTGACTGAAACCGAAATTGTAGCCAGCTTTAATGACAATAACTTTTGACTAGTATGGATGCATAGATACCATTGAAAAACATGTTTGTTAATATCAATAAGAAAACTCTGCCAACACAATATTGACAACTGATAACCAAGATATTTTGACCACTTTGAATGCGTATAACAATTTGAGTACCATGAAATTGAATTGATGTTTTTCACATAATTTTGAGCTCTTTGAGAGCAAAATTCCTTCCCCTAATACATTCTGTAGAAGGAAAATGCCATCTACCTGTCTTAACTCCGCGAACGAGTGATAAATGAAACAATTCAGCCGCTGTATTCACCTACGCTTCACTCTATATTATGCTTATTGCATCTTTCTCTTTATGCTGTTTTCAGTTCCTATAAACAAATTTTATCGGATATCTCATACTATAATTAAATAGAAATTAAGAAGAACATTAATTGAAAACATCGCTTAAAACAAAATAAAAATCGTTAAAAAGAATATTAAATCTACGTCAATAGTTTGAACGAAAGGAATTTGAAATACTTAGTCTGGCCATAAATACTGTTTCCATTAAAAATAAACAAAATGTTACTTGCGAATTTAGAATCTGTTATTTTTATACGATTGTTCATTGTGTTTTCTTATATTCGCATCAATATTTTGTGATATTAAAATGGAGTGCGGCGATAAAGAGAACCGAATCACTACTGTGGCGGGGTCACTTTCAGTCTAGTTGCCCTTCTTTTTCCGAGCGAAAATCACCTCGGACCGCACGCCATCGCGGGTACTAGGAGCCGGGCAACCAGGTACACCCTAGGAAAGAAAATCCTGGAACCTCAACGTACCTCGGGCCACCTACGGTTTCTAGATGGCCCTCTCCTATGTGAAAACCCCGATGTTTCCGTTGCTGCCCCAAAAGGTAGGGCGCGAGAGCTGCGAAGCTTCTTTTTATTAAAATGCTTCAAAAGCTAACGTACTAACAAAAAAATAACAAAAACACTCAGCGATACCATTAAAGTTCTAAACCTAAACATAGAAATGATAGAAGGTGCGCATCTACTTACATTCAGTTGCAAAATCTTCTGTTAAAAATAATTCGTAACTGGATTAAAAGGCTAGAGTTGCTGTTGAACGAACTAAATTAATAGTATTGGCTAAAGCGTCGCTGCCTAGGCCGACCAAGCACCCCAAGCAGCACCCGTTTACGAGTATGACGCATGGACCAGTCATCATCTCTCTCGCCATATCAGAGGAAAGGAACGACCAGCCCCACGACGACACCGCAAGCAATGACATTTTAATGAGCATGACAAACCATCGTCGGGATACTGATAAAAATCACTACTAATTAAATTACCTTAGTAATCGTCACAACAAACAATGGTTTGTTAATAATTTACCTTAATTATACGACAAAAAAGTTTTTGTGTAAATATCTAACGACACCGTAAGCCCACGACTGTTTATCGTTTAAATAATTGTTGATTGTATAGTAGGCTTACTTAATAAGGTGATTTTTATAGTTCATTTGAATTTATCTATAGGAAAGTCAATTACATGTATAAAAATTTTGTTATAAAAACGTATACCAAGGTCCTCGAACGAGTTGTGTACCTTATGTAAACAATGATAGGTACCAACGAGTTTAGACTTGCTTCTCCTCTCGTCAAAGTTAATTAAATGGTTTGCTAGAACTTCATGTATCCAGGGAATTGTAGGTTTAATTATCTTAACGTTATTCATCAATTATAAAAGAGGTTGGGTGATAAAAAAAGTTAATTAGCTACTTGGAAATTAGTTCAGAACAAAAAATCCACTGTACTACACAGTAAGTGTATAAGAATAAAAAAAAGTTAAGGAACGCTTAATTTTGAGTTAAAACTTATTTTTTTACATCTCTGTTGGGTCTAGTCTACGATCTTCTAATCCAAATAACTATTGATATTTAAATTCAATAAATATAAGGCTTGGCTAAATTAAATAATAACAATAAATTTACATTGTATATAATGTAAGTTTTCAATAAATTCGTAATTTTATACCATTTTCCCAGCTCTTTCAACATCTAATATTTTTTAAAAAGACTGTGCTTAAATTCTTCAGAGTGTGTATATATATACTAATCGGTAGGAAATTTCATGGCAAGTCCAAAAAAATTGTAGTTGTTCCTATAAAATTATCGAGAAATATTCGAAATATTGCATCAGTGTAGCGAAACCACTGGACCAGTTAAGAAAAACACACCAAACTACGGCGTGACTACTAATCCTGTTTAGAGAATAAAATAATTCTTACACCGCTGCACCGCTTAGTATATAACAACTTCACCAACATGAACCGTTGGGCCTTGGAACCGCCAGGGGTTACCACCTCGCCGAGTCGGAGAATCCTTCCTTTGAGTTGGAGAGACATGGCTCCTATTCCACATCAACTGCGGCTTAAGTTTTTTGGCTTTCGGTTTTGAATAAACCTGCCATGTTTCCACTTCTTACTCCACATTGTGTTTAATGAATCCATGCATGCACATGCATTGTATCAACCTAAGTGACTTTAACTTGGGGACCCCAACTGCGTGAGGTTAGTCGAAAATTGTTTGCGTCGTCCTTACGAAGACTTCGCAATTTTCTTCCCACAACAACAAAAATTACACTTGCACAATCTCTTCTGCTTCCTATACTCGACTATGCTGATGTCAGATATCTCGATATAACGGAGGAGCAAATTGACAAACTTGAACGCCTTCAAAACTTTTGTACTAGATTCGTATTTGGACTACGCAAATATGACCACGTATCTGAATATCGCAACCTGCTTAAGTGGCTCTCAATTCTCCATCAACGGAATGCTCATATTGTTTCCATACTTTATGGTATTCTATTTAATCCATGCACTCCACCTTATTTAAAGGAACGCTTTGTTTTCCTCAGTGACACACATTCAAGATCCTTGAGGTCATCTGAATCTCTGGTACTTGCAGTCCCAACGCATTTTACCAGATTTAACGACAAGTCGTTCACTGTACAGGCTGTACGACTATGAAATGCTTTGCCAATGGCTATAAAGCGAGCTAAATCTATGCCTATTAAAAAAAAAATGGTCCAAGAACATTTCTTAGCTTCGTAATTTATTACTTGCTTAAAATATTTTATCATTTGCACTTCTTTGCTATAAAATTGTGAATATTGTGCATGGTTTTTTAAGTTTTATTTGTTTGCATTAATGTGTATTAAAATTTCTGCTCTACTCTGCTCTGCTCTGCAAGGCTCTGCTCTGCTCTACTCTGTTCCGCTGTGCTCTGTTCTGCTCGGCTCTGCTCTGCTCTGCACTGATCTGCTCGACTCTGCTCTGCTCTGCACTGATCTGCTCTGCTCTGCTCTTCTTTGCTCTGCTATGCTCTGCTCTGCTCTGCACTTCTCTGCTCTTTTCTGCTCTGCTCTTCTGTGCTCTGTTCTTCTCTGCTCTGCTCTGCTCCGCTCTGCTCTACTCTACTCTACGCTATATAAACAAAAATTTACTTAGGACTAAAAACTTAAAAAAGCATTTCGTATCGTTTTATTCATTTTTTTATATTTTTTAATTGCATCAGTTTTCATGGTCACTCAATAGTAAGTACCACTGCTCAAGGACTCAATCAGCTGCAAAGTCACAGTCACTTATCATTGATTTTCTGGGAAGTAATGGTTCTACGGTACGTTAAAATATATAAAAATACAAACAAGAAAAACGAGGTAAAATAAAAAAATAATAAATAAATAAATATTTCGGACATCTAACACACAACGCCATCTAGTCCCAAACTAAGCAGAGCTTGTATTATGGGTTCTAAACAACTGATATAAATACCTATATACTTTTTTTTTGTAAATACATACATATCATACATAGAAAACACCCAAACTCCGAAACAAACATTTATAGATCATACAAACATTTGACCCGACCCGGGAATCGAACCCGAGGCCTCAAGAACAGCAGTCGCATACGCCACCGCTGCGCCACCTAGGCAGTCAGGTCAGTAAAGGGGAGTGAGAAATATAAAAAATTAAATTTTCTGATCCTTAAGTTACCCAGTTAACCGTATTCTAAATTCCTGCTCCAGTCAAATATAATAATCTAGGTAACTTTAAGAGAATAGAAGGTCCTTAGTTTATCTGATAGAGTCCTCCTATCAACTAAGAATCATATCGTACTTCGCTACTTGCAAAGAAATGGGTAAAAGGTTTTCTTAATACGGGTACCTATTTTATAAATATTTTTTTTATTTAATAAAATAATATATTTTAATAGTGCCGGTCTCTAGATACATCACCAAAATATTTTCAGCCATCTTTATATTTATAAATAAACCATACATAATAAATAGACGTCGCAATCAATATATTACGAAGGGGAAGCCCAATTTGATTTGGAATTTTTTAGGTACATTCTTTTGAGAACTTACACAACACAAGGTAAATATTCAAAAGGAAGGACAAAGCCAAATACAATAAACAGTGAGAAGCGTAACTTTAGTATACATGCAAACAACCTTATTTTAGACGTATATCTGCTCAGATACTTGTTTAAAAACTTTTTCTTCTTACACAAAATATATAAAATGAAATTCGTTAGTCTTAAACTCAGGAAAGGCTGGATAGATGTAGTTAAACTTCATTTTGAAAAAAATTGTGAAATATGGAAATAAAATGAGAAAACTGGTTAAAACAAAATAATTACATTTTCCCGTTCATAATATAGACATCACGATGGACGACTTAGGACGACTTAAGGAAAATGGCTGGCAACCGATGGATACGGACAATTCAAGACCGGTATGATTGCCACTGAAGGGAGAGGCCTTCCTTCAGCAGTGGATGGCAATAGGCTAAAGATACAAAATGTAACCTAATAATAATAACAAATAATAATAATTCTTAATAACCTACCTTCATTCGCTGCCTTTAGTGCGATAAACTCAGTTCGCAAATCAATTAATATTATTCAATAAGGGTTACGAATCGAAGAATTATGAATATAAACACGATATTTAAATTATTGGTTGCTGTGTACTTAAATTTAAAATACAAATAAATATAATTATTATGACAAAGGGTTGACATATTTGTAGGTTTTTAAATATTCAACGCACCCACGTTCAGTAACTTATTCTGAAATTAAACTTAGAAACAAACGGGGAAACTGTGTTCCTTTCGAGAGATGCAGACGAAGTAATACATGTTAGCTAGTATCTACTCAATAAAATGTAGATGTGTAGTCCCACACATCAACCTTTCATTTTTTTTAATAATTGAGAATAAGTAGTACTTATTGGATTAATATATGCATAGCAGAAGCTATATCTTCATGATTGGATATTTATTATAAAATATTTAAAAAATAATTAAAATTATATTATTTATTTATAAATGAATGTTTTTTCTTTAGTCATTATGGGCTTAGCGATGCCTTGTTTTTTTGATCGGATTTTATCACTTTCTAGTAGCTCTAAAAAGTTTTAAGTAAACAAAAATAAGACAAAATTTTAACAAAAAAAAACTGACTTTAATAACTGGACCAGGTTGAAAAGGGACCAACTTTCAAATAAAAAAGAATCATCATAATCAGGTCATCCAGTCAAAATATCTAAGGTAGCAAACATACAAAAAAAAAGACGATTTGAGAACCTGCTCTTTTTTTTAAGACGGTTAGCAATGGTACAAATGGTAATAACAATTTGAATTATCAACAATGAGCTTACCTACCCGGAACGCACTTATCCGTATATTTCATATATCATATAATCATAATATAACCATCGCAAGTTCTAAATTGTAAGTTCTTATTTTATTCTTAACAATTTAGCTTGCTGGTAGAAACCAACCAACGAACATAAGGCTCTTCATAGGCGTCGCCAACCTTGGGCCTATGGAGAGGCAAGTTACCCCCGTCGATGACCTTCTCGGTCGTAGACGATGGCGAGAGGGGAGATGATGTTCCGCCCGTCAGGGAATCGGTGGATCAGAGCCAGATAAGGCATCTGGGCTTGACCTTCGACGATAGGTGACTTTTCGACGAGCACTTCAAACAGCTTCATCCAAAGCTGGTTTTGGTCTTATTGGCATAATTCGTGTGGAGCACACGTCGTGACAAGACAGCTGTACACGGGGATTATCTGGTCGATAGCACTGTACGGTGCACCGGTGTGGGTGTCTGCTCTGACCAGATAGAAAAGAGCACGTCTCTGGCACCCTCAGAGGATATTGACGGTTTGAGTCATACGCGGTAACCGCACCGCGTCAACCGAGGCGGCGTGTGCCTTGGTTGGAACTCCTCCGTGAAATTTAGAGGCGGAAGTGTTCGCCGAACTTTATCGGCGGACGGCTGATTTCCAGGCGAAGAGCGGTTGTGGGCCTCCGCCCGAAGAAGTACGTAAATAGCGTGAAGCCGCTCGTTGATCCACGACGGTTCGTTGGTCATCTCGGCTAGAGACGCTGCGTGCTGGTTTTATCTTTATGGAGGATCTCCAGCCGTTCATCCTCGAGTGGGCAGGGTGGCAGAATGGGACTCCTTCCAACTGACGCAGCTCTTTCCGGACACTTGGCGATTCTTATAAAGTGATTACTAACTGTGGGATTTTTATTAAATCTTAAGAATTTTTTTTACTAATACTATTCCAAAAAAAATGTTCTACAAAGTGTATGCCTTAATCAAAGGAGTTCCCCTACTCCCAATATGTATCAACAATGAGGTGATCAACGTGACTAGCGATACGTACCTGTTTTCATGTAGCACATTGTTTTATTGGACAGAGAACACACTAACGTTTTATTTAATATTTTTGACCTAAAGTTAGTAATAAATAATATCTTATAGTTGTATTAACAATTTCTGAGCTTAGGACTGGTAGGATGATCTGATTTTGAATATCGACTGATTGATACTTGACTGACTGATAGTTGGCATTATATTTTCTATCCTCAATAAGTTTCTTCAAAATCAAATCTGCTGCCTGAAATCAAGTCCTAAAGGCTTCAATATATTATCCTAAGCTTTAAGAAGAAATTTTATTTTATATTGACTAAAAATATTTTATGTTGTCACAAATGAGTTTCAGGACCTTATCATAAATAAACTTGGCAACCATTTAGATCTAAATTTTTTTGTCGTTGAAATGAAGTTAAATGTGGAAAGCACCAAAATGACTGAAATAATTATTTAATATACGTATGTGTGTACGTTAACCGACATGTTGGCCATACACACCAAGAACCAAAATTAATTATTTGTACGAAAGAATAGTATTTGACACGGTAAGCAAACTCTACTTTTACATACCCGTCACGTTTGTAAAGGTCCAAATGAGATTTACGAAGGTCCTCCATTTCGAAGGTTCATTTATTGAAAATGTAAACGAAGGAAGGGCATTTATTACACATGACAGGTATTTGACAAGCACCCTTCCAAAAAAAATAGATATTTCAGATTGAGTTTCTGAAATTGTATCTCGTTTTTATTATAAGGCATCCAGTTTCCTCGTAATATAGACATGTCAATCAACTTTATGTTTCAGTTCCGATGTAGTTGCTTTCTCATTTGTATAAAAGTATTTTTATAAACAAATAACGAAAGACATTTAATAAATATTTCGTGATATTTTTTCTAAAATAAGAAGTATTCTAAGAAGGATTGGTTTTTGATTGCATCGTGTAGTAACATGATGCAGTCAAAAACCAATTCCTTTTCGTTGATAGCATTGTACTTCCGTAAAAATTTCTTCAAATAAAAATGTTGAGTGATTTATATGTATGTAGACTTTTCCAAATCGGCAGCACGTCTGTAATGGCTCTGGTATAGCAAACGATTGTGATTTGTGTTCCAATCCAAAAAAGGTAGAAGAAATCTACGACCAGACTACGTGTTCATACTTAACGGACGATGGTTCAATGGAATGTATTGGTGAGTTTCATACATTTGAATCTGCACGAAAACTACCTATATTGTGAGTAGACAGCTAACAATCAAGATTAATCTGGTAATCCTCCTATCTCTTTAAAAACACCATGAACATTATTACAGTAAAAATGGTTTTTTCACAGAATTTACACAGAAATTCACAAATTGTATGTAGAAAAGTGGGTAATCGAGAGGCAATGAAGTACTAGAGAAGAACAAGATAATAGCTATTGCCAAATAAGTTTTTTTTATGGTAGTGAGGACAAGTCACTGGATGGTATATGACTACCGCCGCCCTTCATTCCTCCTTCAGAATGAAGAGGAAATGCATGTGTCACAAATAAACAGTATCCAACATTTCATGGTAAGCCAGAATGTAATCCATCTCATAGTATGCCGTTACAGTAATCTAACAATGACGCTTGACATTCCACATTCCAAGGGCTCCAAAGGCACGTAATCAGCTTAAATATTTCTTACTTCTTTAATAAAGAACCCTGAATTGTTGTCTCTCGCGATAACTTCGGCGAGAAATTTCTTTAAAACCATGTTTTAATTAAGAAATTACACTACAGTTTAGTCTTAAATTATCATTTTTTTTATTTCTTTTGTTCATCCTCTAATCTGCAGATGTTCATTCAGTTTAGACAACGTTGGTTTATCTGTTTAAAGAGTCCAACGAGTATTTAAAATATAATGCACATCATTTTAAAGCAGCACAATGAACATCCTCATACTCCCATGCTATCAGATAAGAAACGGATCAAGAAAAGAATAAAGATCTCCAGTCTAATTAACTTACAGCGTTACATTAGTTCAGGCAAGCAGCTATAAGTATATCTAGACATATAATTAAAATTCTTTGCATTAATTTTTATGAGTAAGAAAACGGTAAAATAAACTTTTACTTCTTTAGTTTTATACTATTATAACTTAATGAAACTATTGTTAATAAATTTGTAACTGATATACTTTGGTTATTGCTGTTGTTAAATGTAGTACTAGTTAAAAGCTATTTAGATACAAGTCATTGGAAAACCTTACCCCACTCGCCGTTTTACCAGATATTCCCCCTTCGATTTACATTTGTCACGCTCGGTGGTCTAAGCTACTACGACTTGAGAGGGTCCAGAAACGTTTCCTCTGTTATTTGGTGCTAAGTCTCTAACAAATCGGCGGTAAATTAAAACCACACTATAAGCTTTTCTTTATTAATATTATTGACTTCACGGTTATACGATTTTTTAAACTTCTTTTTCAATCTTAACTTTTACTCAATTCTATCATTATTTGGAGCAAAAAAGTGGCTAACAATAGAAAAATCCTTTAAAAAAAACATTCTGTATAATCATACATTCACTAAAAATACTTATATAAAACATTGGCAAATTATATGTGTACTTGTGGAAGTCCTAAGTTTCTTATAAATTAAGAAGTACTTAGAAATAAGGATTATTTAAATCTTTTTTTAATAAGAAAACTTGATCTACAGATCTGTTGGCAAATTGAGTGGTACTCAATCACTGTCGTGTAATTATACCTAAATGATCGGCCGCTCGTTAATACCTAAACTGAAAGTACTTTGTTCGTTCACAAATTCGTAAAACTCTTTAATATTATGAATTCTAATATTCAAACCAAACTCCCCTAATTTTCGTATTTAACCATCCGTTAATGTTTGAAGCGGTATTTAAACTGTTATCCTTAATGTATTATTGATTCCAATGGACTATTAATATTTTGTCGAAAGTCGTGAGTTATGCTACATTCGAATATATTTTAAGGGATCCAATCAAATGATTCACAAATAATCCAGATTGAAATGCTTTTAAACCAAATTGAAATAAGAAATCTACTATTAAATTTTATAAGTCTTAAGGAACCTACGACCGTCTCAGACTGTTTATGCTATGAAATATTAATTTACTGAGAGTAGATTGGTAGTGCACCTAGCACTTTGTTTTCTAATTTACATCTTACTGAGAAATATAAATTTATCTCATCAAACAATGAATTTTCAAACTAATTATTTTTAAAATCTAATAATATTTAGGCACATTTACTCAAGTAAATCAAATTAAATAAACTTATTGTTTTGTGTAATTTTCTATGATATAGAGTTCGAACATTTTAGAAACAAATTAAAAGTTTTCATAAATGTCCATTACACTAAATATTATATACTTATCATTTCATTTATCTTAACTTACTCTCTTCTATTTTATCTTACTCTTCTTTTTAAAAACTCTTCTTTTCATTTTTCATTTAACTTATTCCCGGATAATCTCAATTTCATTATTACGGTTTCGTAGAAACGGGTATTTTCTTTTTAAATTTCAAAGTCAGAGTTAACATATTTATGATGATTAGTTATAGACACAGCTTTGAAGGAAGCACCTTCAGAATTGAAGACGAGGGGAGGTTAATCTCCTGTAACTTCACTTACTTGGTCAATAGCAACGAAAGAATTATCTAACCACATTTTCTATGACACCAATGGCCACGGCGCGGCCACAAGGATTGAAAAGGAGTAATTGTTAACTAATATTTAAACTTATTGTTTCCTAGAAAGCTGACAATTATTAGAATACACAATATCATGCTAGAGTTCATACTCAGTAGATCCATTGACCAGATAAAATATGATCCATGATGATAGAAATGGAACGAATGAGTTTTTTTTTGTAAAATAATAATAACCATAAAAATAAATATCTCTGAAAGAAGTGAATATGGTTATTTTGTGTTTCTAACACCTGTCTTTTTTTGTATGTTACAGGGGCAAACGAGCAGACGTATCGCCTGATGGTGAACGATTACCGCCGCCCATGGACACCCGCAACACCAGGGGCGTCACAAGTGCGTTGCCGCCCTTGGGGGATGGGAAGGGGGATTAGGGGAAGAGTTAAATTATGGGCATCCTCCTTCCGGTCGATCATTCCGGTATCCTCACTCACTCAGTGAAACACAGCGCAGGCGCTGTTTCACACCGGTTTTCTGTGAGGTGGTGGTATCACTCCAGTCGAGCCGGCCCATGCATGCCTAAGCGTGGCTCTCCCACGGTATAAAAAATATTTTTTTGTCTGGATAAAAATATTTTTTTGCGAAAAAAATAACGAAGCATTCATGAACAATGTCAAAGTAAAACTATATGGCGGCGTACGGGCCACAGCCAACGTGTAGCCTACGTGTCGCCTCGCAATTAGTCAAGAACAACGTCCCGAAGCGCAACACTACCGCCAGCAGAATGTTTGGATATACCATGGAAACACTGTAAACCACTAGAAAGTTACTAAGTATGAACTAATATTACAAGGATACACTATACTTAAAATACCTATATATACGTAAAATACCTTAAAAAAATTACTATACAGTTTTTGTTCCACAAAAGAAAATTATTAGATGTTGTATTTTAAATTTATTTGGTTTTTACCAAATAAATTTAAACTACAACAATAAATGTCCATCACTTTCAAATCAACAGCAAATAATAGGAACATAAATATTTAAGTGACTTTGATTTCAGTTCACAAAGGTAAAAAAGATTTGAAAGATGCTAGCTTTTTTAACCTTTGTAAAGAGTAGCCTATGTCCTTTCTCGTGTATCAAAGTATCTCCATGCCAAGTTTCATTGAAATCAGTGCAGCGGTTTAGGCGTGAAAGCGTGATAGATAGATAGTTACTTTTGAATTTATCTGTTAAGTATGAAGTATGGATACAATTCAATGAAAAAGTGTTCAAGAATATGCTTAATATTTGAAGAAATGTTGTTTACATAAAAAATTCAACAGGTTTAAATACCAAAAATGCAACTCCTAGGAATATAGAAATATCACTATCATGATCGTACCCTATCGCAGTTTACTGCTGGATATAGGCCTCTCCAATTGCACGCCATTTGATCCGATCCTCAACTATTTGCATCCAGCCTCAGATTACAAAACAAAAGGTTTTGTTTTGTTACCCGAGCTGCCAGCCATATCGCGTAAATCATCACTCCACCAGACCTGCATGTAGTCGACCGCGCGTCCTCAATTCAGAAGCGTAAAAATCCTTCAATATTTAAATACAAAAAGTCATTTGTCCTTTTTTTATTCTTGCATATGGCGTTGGTAAGAAACTTAAATTTGTATGTAATTATAAAATGTAGTAAGTATATACAGTATTTAATTTGTTGCTGTCACAATGTGAATACCCAACCCACATTAACCCTCGGTGTGCTATTAAAACAAACAACATGTAAATACGCGTGCCCAACTTTGACAACCCATTATATAATTTAAGTCGTACATTCAAAAGATTGTATGGGTATTATATGAATTTCATGTACTATTATTATTTTATCTTATGGCTATATATTATTATATAAAATTGTTTTCAATTGTTTTCGTTTATAGCTCCCAGAGGCAGAGCTGTGTGAAGCATAAAAGAGTAAAATATGTTGGCAGAATTTCATCTCAAGTTTGTTCGCTTGTTAAAAGATTTTTTTCAGTTAAATTAGCGTAAAAACGGTCATTTCATATCTAATATAACAAGTTTTATATATCGTGTATCATGAATGATTACAAGATGATTACAAGACTATTTTTTGTTGAAATTTATCTCTTAATAAACTACTCTAAGTACACTAGCCGTTAAAACGAGGTTTACTTAAATTAATTCCATTGTAATTTGTAAATCGTTTTTGGTAAAATATTTAATAAAATAGAAAGAAAGCAAATACGTTTATTAATCACATAAATAAACAATAAAGATAATTAACAAAAACATTGGTCGAGACTAAAGAACAAAATACACATTAAAAAAACAATTTTAAGAAACAATAAAACAATCTAGTCGTATGACTAAAAGGCCGCAGCTAAACATAATATTTATGTACAGTAATTTGTTGAATCCGAGTTAAATTATACTAAAATTTGATATTTTTTACACAATAACAAGTAACTACTTATGTTATGTACTGTATGTCGAGACGGGTAGGATGCACTGATTGTAGACTTTGTCTTTAGCCACTGTGGGATCGACGATGAAACTGTGTTTCAACTGTATTTATTTATTTTAATATGTTGCATGAATCATTTTGGAAATCAATCAATAGGTTTTCCGCATCTTCGTATTTACTACTAGCGATGGTATAATAGGCGGGCTATGACGTTTGGCATTTAACATGTTTTGTGTTTACAATATTCCTGGACCCATAAACAAGAAAAGTCTTTAGAATATTAAAGATGATAAATTCAAATGACTCCTTCCGCCATCCTTCTTACGCGTAACGGTAGCTATAAGTACTATCAGACCGACTTGTATTTATATATTTATTTATACGAGTCTATAATATACTAGTTAATAAACAGTAGCTGTACTTATGATTTTGGTTGCTATGTGGTTACAGTTGATACATATTTTAAATGTTAAAATGTGTGAAGATTCTATTACCAATGACATAGGGATATGTTCTAATACCAGCGATGATGTGTATATTTTATTTTGTTAAAACGCACTTCAATTATGAATAAAAATCGGTATTCAATTGTAAAAATTATGTATCACATAATTTTCAATGTGTGTGGTTAACATTGTTTTTAATTGCCTCTCTCAAGACCCGACGTCCCTATTACAATTAAGTGATGATTATTACTCATTTTATAATAAAAATAATAAACATAATATATTTCATTATTCCCTCTCTTTATTGAGAGATTTTTAGAGAATTAAAAGAATAAACATTGGTTTTAAAGGACCATTGTCATTTGGTAAAACCTCATCATTATCATCTTCCTTGCCTTTATTATTCCCAAGATTAATTAGGGTCGGCTACTAGTTGACAACTGGTTTTACATGAATATCAGTTTTTCCATGGAGTGACTGGCATCGGAGGTATCCCTGAGGGTGAACTGAATTCGAAGATTTAGCTAGTTGTCAGTATATCTGAGGGCACTGACTTCCCAATATCGATTTTGCCATAGATGTTTATGACAACGGGGACCGACAGCTTAACCCGGAAAACACCGCTATCTTCCATACTCCTGGCTGCCATTAAGAACTTCTTGTAAGAAAAACCCAACAGCAGTCCGACCAGAGAATCGAACTCGAGACTTCTTGATCTGCAGTTGCTTACGCTAACTACTATACTAACTAAACTAGAAAACTAAATAAACTTAAATTAGATTATAATCACATTAAGGCTCAAATTGTAACAAAATAAAAGTGCAAAAGTTAAAAGACTAAGTTACAAATTAGCTCACATTATTATAAAAACACCCTGTGAACACAAAACAAATTAATCCCGAATATTTCTTACCATTCTTTATCCTCATTACTTTGTTATTTATATATTCACTACACACAATATATCTCCTCATGTGCCTAATCAACAAGTTGAGTCGAACTTCGACCTGATTTTATTACTCAAATGGAAGGTACCCTCTTTCCGAGCTACTTTATCTGTTCCAAATTGACGTAAATGAATTAGTATTCTCCTGTCACTTACGTTGAAGGTTGTGGCTAACTCTAATTGTATTTGCGATGAATTTGCATACATAACTAAACAAAACTTGTGCAAAAAGAAGGTTTATTTTTCATCAAAGAAAAAAGGAAAGTCAACGAAAAAAACGTACGTTAAATAGTTTTAGGCAAGACATTACTTTCGTCACCGTAACTGTGTCATTATTTTTCCAGTCTGCCAATGTACAAAAGATATCCATGACGTCACATTTATTGTATTTACATAGACTTTTTTCTGTGATTGCATAGAGATCAAAAGAGCGATAAAACAGGCAATGGAGCACAAGTCAGCCGTATCGTAAAGCTTATTTAATTTTCGATTTCTGAGTGGAATGCAAATTGTCCCTTTTTTCAATGTTTTTATGTTGTAGACAAATTTGTCGAAAAGCCAAGTATACCGTTATGTAAAAGAATGGGAAGCAACGCTTTAGAATATTTTTTTTTAATAACGTAGAGCTCGTTCGATGCTCGCTCTTGGAGAATCAAATTTTAAATAACTACGTTCAAACATAACAACTACTGCACTCAAAGTATGATATTTCATAGCGAAAGTATGTTATTAGTTTAATATCTAGTAAATTAAAATACAAAGAGGAATAAGAAGTTAACCATAAAAATAATATATGAAAATGTGTAAGTAACGTGACCTAGGAACATGAATCAGGGATTGGTAACGAAGCTGTGTGTAAATTGCCTCTCCAAGTAATAAATCTGACCGTATTATTTGAGTCCTTTCTATTCCGGCGTTTAGGAAACGTGATTTCTACATGAGGTTATTACCCAAAGGTTTTAAGACGAAAAAAGAAAATGAAGCCAAGGACAGAAAGTAATACGATTTTATTTTTGATTAGAAGTTATTTTTTACAATGGGATGTCCTAAAGGATTAGTCCTACTTGTACAGGTCATAGCAACTTTAGTCTTTTGAACATAACGGATATTTTTTTACATATCGGATAGTCTTAAGTTCGTCTAAGTATCGAGGTATATATTTGGCTATTACTTAGTCCTACTCACACAATGAGAGGTAATGGTATTGCTGTCAAATATTAACTTATAGAAAAACTCAAAGCTTACGTGCTGTCCTTTTTATGTGGTTGCTTCCATTGTGTTGTAAAAATCAGATACTTTCACATAAAATTACAAATGCAATTAATCTTTCCTAGTCTAAATCCTGTCGCCACATCAATCCAAAGTTAATGTGTCCTATACATAAATTACCAGCCAACCATAATAGCAACGGGTCAAAATCCTTTACAATGTTACACACTGTGCCGGACCCGCATTAAATCATGAAAAGAGCAGGCAGATGGTGACGTAGAACGCCCTTACACGTCAAGTTACGTGTCGTAAGTGCTGTCAACATCGTGGTTACATAAGTCATCTAATAATGCATTCAAATGCTATTCATCAGTCTTATTTTTTTTGCCTATATTGAAAACAACAGATATAACTGGCAGGTATTTTAACAAAACAAGGGAATCGTTACATGTATAGAGATTACGAGGAAAATTATTATTTTTAAAAGAATATAGTACTTTTGATAAATTTGATTTGATCATGGTACTTTTGATTTGAGTTTATTCAACATCTAAATACCTATTAAAAGTATGATTTACAATAATCTGATTTTTTTTCTAAATTCAATGAATGCCTAATAGTTTTAGTAGTTAATTTATATTTTAAACAATTTAAAAAGATATTAATGATTTTCAGAGAAAGCAATTCTGCATATAACTCAGATACAGAGAGCTTAGTTTTTTCCGTGGACCGATTCATTAACACAGAACCTGACCACTGTGCCAACAAACTTGAAATTTTGGCAGCTGATGTTTTTATGTGGCAAACAAGCAGACGTATCGCCTGATAGTAAGCGATTATCGCCTCCCATGGACACCCGTAACACCAGAGGCGTCACAAGTGCGTTGCCGGCCTTGGTGGATGGGTAGTGGGATGAGGGGAAGGGTTGGATTATGGGCCTCCGGTATCCTCACTCACTCGGTGAAACGTAGCGCAGACGCTGTCTCACACCGGTGAGGTTGTGGTATCACTCCGGTCGAGCCGGCCCACGCATGCCGAAGCGTGGCTCTCCCACGGTAAAATGTAAAATGCTCACAACATATAAAGCATTAACTAAGAAAAGGGTTCTGGAAAATTTTCTGTCAATTAAATGAAATGATTATATATATATATTGATTGATTGAGATTGAGAGGACTTCTTCAAAGGATCTGTATAATAATATCAATGTCTGTCACTAATCGTTTCTTAATGTTATTTTTGTACAAAGGCTCAAATTTTCTAACTTCAAAATATAATTTCACAAATTAATAAATACTTACTGTCATAATTACGTTCAGAACAATAGCGCTAGACTTTTATAAGACTATTGAAATATAGCTAAATAATAAAAAAAAAGTTTGTAGAGTTAGACGCAAGAAAGGTTTTTAAAAGAATTTTCCACTCCAAATTGATGTTAAAACTTCTTAAAAATAATCTGAATCGATTAAAGAAATAATTACGAAAATCCATTAAGAGATTACTCGGAAGAAATCGTTGTCAAATTTAAATCCTCTTTCCTTTCGAGAATTAGTCCGTACAGTCTAAAACAATTTTTAATGAGATACTTATCAGAGGTGTACTTTAGTCAAATGAGAAACAGTCGTAATGTAAAAAAAAATTTCAAAATATTTTCCCATCTAATGCAAATGTAGTTACGTTATTATTCGGGTGAATCAGTTTTCGAAACATTTACGTGTACTTTGCCCCGAAGGACAAAAAATTACCTTACCAAAATCACGCATACTTATTAGTTTAAGAACTATTAAGTAAAATAATTTATTTAATTATATTAAAATAAAATAAAACCCGGGTATCGAACCTAAAACCTCTTGATCGGCAGTAGCTTACGCTAACCGCTAGGCCAACGAACCAGTGATTATACTAAAAGTAATTGTTTTATACCTAATAGCTGTCATCTCGTCAACATCTTTAAGCAGAGGCTTCATTCTACCAGATAATAAAATGTAGGTTGATAAATTCAAGAGGAAACGATTTTATAAATTTCAAAATACAGCCAACGCTGTCCCGTAGGACGGACGTTTCAAGTTTAATCCAAAACTTATTTATTTAAATTTCTTTATTAAATTGTCGTAATTTTGTGCAAACATATCAATCCAATTCCAAAACAATTCAAACTCAAGAACAGTGCTTTTCCAGACCTTCTGTAATGTACCTATGTATTTGTTAAAGGTCAATAGATCTTTAATAGAATTGTTGTAGGCATTACATCCCGTTTTGAGTCTTGGAGAGATTCAGTAACCATTAAGTGCCGGACGGAATATCGAGATTTATTCATGACTACCCGTCACGAATATATATTCATAACGTCTCAATAGATTTATTAGTTTATCTAGAAATGTATTGTAATCGTTTTTAAGGTCATCAGTTAGGTTGAATATCTATACAAACAAATACAATTGAGTGTCCTTTTGTAATTTCAAGTTAACAGATTTTATCTAAATCATACGGAATTCTTTCTATTTATTCCGGCTAATCTCTGGAATGGCTGAACGGATTTGGACAGGACTTCCACTGGCAGATAGCCGAAGATATAATATTTTTTACACTAGTTTCACCGCGATAACCGATATATAAATGGGCAGAGCCTGCAGGCTTACGCTAAACATAAAACTGGAAATAACTAATTATTTCTCATCCCAAAGAAATTGCACTTATATCGCGCCGAAAGATATTTTATTTCAAATGTGCTACAATATTTATATTTCGTTTAGGCTTTTAGATTAATCTCGTGATAGTCAACACGGTTGCCAAAGAAGTGATTGATTGATCACTCCCGCTTTGCAAGTTCTTAGAGTTGTGAAGATTACTTGTAAAATAAATACTACCTCATCACTGTGTAACGTTTTATTGCGAGATTTTTTTAAGGATACTTAAAATATCAAATAACAACAAATCAAATACTTATAATATCAAATACAAATTAGGTATATACCATGACAATTAAGTTATAGAAAAATGACAAACAGCAAAAAGTATATTTGTTTTTCAGTTACGTTCCTATACCAATCAAACCGAGACCAATACAACGATGCCATAATTAGAGAAATCTGGTCACGCTTTTATTGTTATAAGGTAATAAAATACTACTAATACACGTAAAATATGGGACAAAAAAAAAGTAATATTTTGAAATTTAAAGACATGGTCACAGAAATGTTCCCTCGGGAAAATACCTAAAGAACCTGTACGTTTTACAATATTTTAATCCATAATATAACTATCCAGGCTCCTATTGTATACATTTTCTTCATACCAAACGGCGGTATAAACAACACTCACGTTTAGTTTATGGATATTTTACTTCTTGTGATAACATAATTTTCATCAGCTCAAGCTTTTCATTTTCATACAAAATTTTCCCTTCTTTGTTCTTGAATGTGTGCTTACGTACTTTTAATCTAAATAATAAGTACACAATATAGGTACACAGTACTTTTTTGAGAAATCAATTATTTGAGGAAAAAAAATCTTTTTTCTTTGTTTTAATGCTTCTACTCGGATATTAAATTTTGCCCAGACCATGTAACACTCACTTAAAAAACATTATTATATTGTTTTAACAGATACTAGAACGCTATAGAAGTGTTTATAATATGACCCAATTAAGCTCTGAAACATTTTTTTTATATATAGTTATATGAGCCTGTGCTCTGAGTGGCTCAACTCTGCCTGATAAAAAGTATTAGCAGAATCCAAGAGTTGGTCTCCTGTGAGAGGGTGATACCGCCTGGTTTGAGCCAACAGTGCCATAATCAGCGTGACTCTATTTCCTAATAAGATAATCAGTAGGTAAGCTTTTAGTATAATATTTGTATATTTTTTTGCATGTCGTAATGAGCAATGCAGAATGAATTTTTATATTTTGGATTAGGTAGGTACATAAAAATAAAAGGCGAGAAGGAATGTGATGAGAAATAAGATATATTTATTAAATTTATACGGTATGAGGAGAAGGTATAATTATTAAATTTATACTGTCAGTACTTTCTGCACTCCTCCTCCGTATAAACTTTAACTGTGACAAATTTCATACTTGTACCCCTTTTTCCGAAAATTATGGGCACGGAGAGTGCCCATAATTTTCAGAAAAAGGGGTACAAAGTTTTTGCTTCGCGTATTAATTTAAAGAGAGCTTTAAGTTTTCTTTCTTGACAATAGCAAGGCCATCTAGCGGTATGCATCGTAAAGTGGAAAACTTTCGCGCGCAATTTGACAGTGACAGCACTAAAATAATTACCATTGCGTTTTTCTAAAAAAGAAGCATGGCCGAAATTAAACCTTAAACTTATTGTAGAAAAAAATGGTAGGTGTGCTCCCTAAATTTAGTTTTATTCGTCAGTTAATATATCATAGTTTTACTGTTAACTTATTGTTTTATTAACGTTTAATTTTGTACGCATCTAAAATATTGATCGCAGTAGCGTAAACTGCGCATGTGTAAGGGTTGAAGTGAATTTAGTTAATACAGGCTGTGAGTTGCTTCATGTTAAATTTTATGTTTATTTCTATATAAGGTAAAACGTTTAATAAACAGAGTTTATTTCATGAGAGATGTAGTGTCAATCAAAACATGGGAAATATCCAAGCAAACGAAAAACAATCAAAAACAGGAAAATCACCAGCAAAGGGTAAACATTTTATCAGGAATTTAAAAGGAAGGGACAGTAAGAAACATGGACGTAAAAAGAGCGATGTTAAGCGAGAGGCGATTGACAGGGAATTTGATAAAACACCAGACTCCGATAACAATGAACCGATCGAAATATCAGATAACGATACGGTCGAGTGCGTGTTCAAAACATTGGCGCGCCAGGGGGAGGGCGCGGAATCGTCGAGCGTGCAGTCAGAGGTAACGGTGACCAGGTGCGAGCCGCGCGCCCCGCGGTCACCGACCCGCAACCAGTCGCCCGCCGCCGTCGCTCCACCGGCACTCTCGCCCGCGAACGACTCCACCTCCGAGTCAGTGTTTACGGACCCACTGATGCCGCTCGCCGTAGAGCTCAACCAGTGCTACTATTCAGCCGAGAGTGACAGCGCTCACGAGGAGCTACCGCGGACCCTCACACCCTCGCTATTAGATGTACCCGCGAGTGTTCCCACTATGACCGTAGATATGCCGCATGAAGATGCCACCTCTTCGCTCTCCGCTGATGATGTAGAAAAAGACGAAAAAAATGACGTTTACGATGTCAGTAGTGACAGAGCCGAGAATGAAAAGGTTATGGGCACTGTATTTTCGGGGTTGTGTGGTGATAACAGGGCGGAAAATCTAGAGAAAACTACACACGAATGTAATCATGATTTCCGCGACAACCGGCTAAAAGCTTCTGCGGGACAGACCTCATTCACTGTATCAAAACACCGGAAAGTGGAGCTCCCTCCAGTGGAACCATCACTTACTTTACTAGATAACGGTCAGTTTTTTATAGAACCAATTAGAATTACTATACAGTTCAGTTACTTTATACACACTATGTTTATAGTAGCGTTTAATAGTAGCGTAAAAAGAGATTATTAAAATAAAAATGTTAAAATATTACCTATAACTCCTCAATTTTCATTGATTGTAATCTCACTAACTACAAAATACGTCCGTATGTGACTGATAAACTATTTACATAACCGTATATCTATTTGAGGACATGTTATCTGAAATAACAAATCATTCATATCTACGAACCACGCAATGATGGTACCTTACCTACATATTGTGATTGTGCTTCATCTGCCGTAACCTCTATTAAGTACCTGTTGCTCTCTATTGAACGTACTGTTCACAATGGACGAACAAACCAGTTTGTTGATGTTTTTAAGAACGCCAGCCGTAGCTCAACAATATTCTACTTGCATTCGAATTTCAACTCTACTACAGGGCATTAAAGTCGTTTCATGTTTATTTAAATTAGGCATAAAATTACATATTTACAAAATACACTTAATTATCGGCACAACAAATCACCTCTTCTTGTAGTAAATAAAGCTTGTTTATTTTTCATGAGCTCTTGAAGTTTCGATGGAGGAACAGATATTACCTAAAATACGATCCACTTTCATTCATACTCTGTTAAATATAACTTTAATGTTTATAAACCAATTCTTTAATTTTATACACACACCTGCGTGCAATAACCTGTTACAAATATTACAATAATGATGGCGACAAAAAATCGGTCAGTCATTCGTGAGTAGTGATGCGTAGAGTAGTACAGTACCTACGTACATTATGCCCTTTTTTGGGAACAATAGTAACTACTACGATAGAAGTCTTTAATATGATTTATTTACTTTTGGAATTGTGAGGAATTTACCACCAACGATAATAGGTTCCGGATAGTACATGTAAAATGCATCATGGCAGCTTATTACAATTCTAACATGCAAGAACATTTAAAAAGAATGATGTGATATTTTTTTATTTCGTGAGACTCGATTGAAGAATTACAAGAACAAGGCTGTTATTTATTTATCTTTTTTTTTGCAATTCGTACGTTTAAACTAAACTTCTAAATAGTCACATATTAAATGATACCAGGACTAACGTTAATATTTTATATTTAAGGGAGCATAAACCCTCACTCCCTATATCTCTGAAGATGTAGAGAGATTAGTATTAAAGACATACATTTCGCCAACAAGAATTTTAAGCCAACGCTTGTATAACCTCCTTTCTAGGGAGAGGCTTATGTCCAATAGTGGACTGTTAAGCGATGTTTGCTGATGATATAATAGTGGGCAAAATGTATTATCGTAATCGTCAAGCAGATGCTTTAGAAATAAAATGAAAGAAATCATATTTATTCAGAATATAAAAGTTGACAACGATGTAAATAAGCAAGGAAAAACAACACAATCAATAGTAAACACAACTTGTCAGTTAATTTCATTTTTTATTTTTAATCAATGAATATTTTGGACATCTTACACACAACGCCATCGAGTCCCAAACCAAGCAGAGCTTACGTTATGAGTACTAGACAACTGATATAAATACATATATTTTATTTTGTAAATACCTGCATATTATTCATAGAAAACACCCAAACGCCGAAACAAATATTTGCAGATCATACAAACATTTGGTCCGATCCGGGAATCGAACCCGAGAGCTCATGCACAGCCGTCGCATACGCTACCACTGTGCTACTTTAGTTGCGCTAATTAATATTTTTAAAATTACGGGCGATTTTTAAAATCGGCCCAGTTTCTCTACTTAACATAAAAGTTTCATGAATCCTAATAGGAGGGAGTTTAACATATTCAGATTTTTATGATTATATCTATTATAAATTATTCTTCGAAACACTGAACATATTTGTGATTTTGTGTAAACGTTACGATTTGTGTAGGTAGGTAAATCTTATTTCTTTCTTGTTTAATGAAAACTTTTGAAGACTGACAGTGGTCTAATTCATGGAACTGTCCCAGGTTCCAGTCCAGTTTTAACTTCTACTTACACGCATGATTTAAGTCAAAAAACTACTGAGGTACAGTGAAAGTTTATTATAGAAATCTTTAATATCCTCTATTATAAGTGTACATACTTGAATAAAACTCAATTATACATATTCCACCATGACTCGTTTCGCCCTATGACATTATCATAGGTTACTGGTTATATGAAAATTTTATTAATTGAGATATATTTAAATAAGGATTTCCTTCAAATTCTTATTCCTTAAATAAGGATATGGTATTATCATAGGTAGTAAACAGGCAGAATTGAAGTTAATTTAAATAGTGAAATAAGTACGAGTGAGTTTAATTTTAGACTGTATTTTAACAAGTGTATAAATTACATTATTAGTGTACTTAGTAAATGAGATAACAATTTCACACAGACAGAAGCAAGCAAGGCGCTCATAGCCCAATTGCACTCGCTGATTAGAAACAAACACCGAGGGTAAGCAACAACGGCGCGGTCAGTACCTGGAGGGGTGACCGCTGGTCGCATGTTACCATGAGCGTCTCCGTGATTCGGAGGTCACATTAAGCAGTCGGTCCCGGTTGTTATCATGCGATAACAGTCGTGAAGCTTAGTTGGAGGCCTTCGGGCGGCTTAAAGACATCCAACGGCAAGATTACGTAGCCACAACGTATTCTGGCCAGTCCCCAACCCGCACTTGGCCAGCGTGGGGACGTACAGCCCTAACCCTCTCCTGAGAGTAGACCCAAGCCCAGCAGTGGGACATTATGGGTTGTTGATGATGATGATGATGACAAGCAATTTTGTGCGGAAATGATTGTTAAAATAAATGTTCTTCAGTTGTTTCAGAAAAAGATCGCAGACATTCGAGTGTGAGCGACGCACCCATGACCGAGTCGAATGTCCTGAGGAAAGTAGCGTCTCTAACGCTTGACAAGCTGACAGAGTCCAAAGTCACACGCCCCAAGTTTGTGCCCGACAAACTAGACTTCAAATTATATGAAAAATTCGAAGGTTCGTATTACTTTACAGTTTCATTTTATGCAAAATGCTATTTAGGCAGCGTTTAGTAAGCGTTCAAATGTGTAGAGGTATGTACCCTTACTGAAAATTTAAGAACACAGGGTACTGCTAGACTACTTCATAGGTATGGAAATCTTTTTAGTTGTTACATAAATAACACACACACTCACGCACAGACATATATATAAATAACACTCACATTCTTCGAATGTAGCAGGAAGTAGTATAGACAGCTTATTTCTACTCAAATGAGAGCCATCAAATCAGGACAATATATTACAAACCCTACCAAGACGAACTCCCCTGGCTTCATATACCTTCTATTTTTATGTATGTACTACTGTAGAGAGCAGAGTAGCTTTGGGCAGGGCCTGCCTCTACAGGAGCTGTGGCCACCATACTCATTGCAAATGCAGACAACGCAACAATGCAGTATGTTGACTCATACTATATCGGCCTAGTGATGCTTCTGCATCATTGGGTCTCCGGTCTCAAGCGAATGCTGTCATTTAAGGTTGATCTCCTATGCGAGGGTAGTACCGCCTCGATCGAGCCGGCCCGTTCGTGCTGGAATAAACGAGGCTCTACTACCTTTAGATTTACTTGTTGGCATACTAACATTTTTACCTGTATGGAAATAGGGATTAGAGTATTGGTTACCATTGCCTGATTAGTGGGCCAAGAGAAGAAGAGAGGGATTATCTTGATCATTAATATATTACTGATTTTTCAAAACAATGTGTATTACTATAAACGGACATTCACGTTTATAATAGGTACTCATTTAATCTAGCGATTACGATTATGACGATAGAGAGTGTGTTTTTCGACTCTATATCAGAGCTATAAAGTCCGCGGAAAGGAAAGAGAGTAAAAACGTCCGACAACATGAAATTATTTTCGACCTCCATAGTGTCAAAAAAGACTGTTCTAAACATTTTACATAGTCCTTTCTAGTTTAACCTTGACAAATAACAACTATCGATGTGACATAAGGAAATTCCCAGACGTCAAAAACAGTAGATATCATCGAAATAATTTTTTGGTGATAAAGCACCTACACAACAAAAACTTCTGATTTTACGATTCAACACGATATGCAAACATGCATATGATATGCAACAAAGGGATGTAATCAATAACACAACTGCACATCTTAATAATTATTAGTGTCATTAATAAGAATTTTTAGGGATGTAAGGGATTCAAGAACATAAAGAAAATTTAAATTTCTTGTAGGTCGCCTACCTACAAGAAATACGTTTTAGCATGGAGATAAACTGGTAGGTGAATGAACATCACGATATGGTTATCTTTTATTAACAAATAGACCATAATTTGTTATCGCTGTTAATCATTTGCTGAAGATAATACTCATTAGTTACCAGTGTGAGTACGTGACTGGAGCACTTTGCTCCAGTATTACAATCGAAAGTCATGCAACTGTCTACAAATCGTGTAAATTTTACTAATGCCTCAGTAGCACAATTTAATTACGTCAAATTCCTTAGTCAATTTAGATCCAGAAAGAATGGAGTGCAGGATATAGGAAATATTTTACGATTACACAATAATGGCTTTGCTTTAAAAGGAGGATTTACAACAAAAGTAAAGTTTCGGCGTGCCGTGTCAAAATGTTTGCATAAGAACCGTGCCTTAGTTTTATACGTAGCTCAAAAGAAATTAATTATGAAGATCCCTAAGTGTTTACAGTGGTATCGTTTTGTTATATTGGTGTTAATTGGAGAAAACCATAAAATTTTAATTGAGGTTGACATCAAAATGTCGATGATTACAACAAATTTTTACATTAGTGAGATAGCAGCCTTGTGGACAATTAACACAGTGAAATCCGGCATAATAACTAAAGCGAATGTACATACTAGTAAGTGTAATGTCTTATACCTATATCGGCTCATTTATCTTACCTTTCAAAATTATACTTGATAGAGTAAATTTAGTAGTCTGTTATTATTGCTTCTCCTTACTCATAACTAGTTATGTAAATATGCCTAACTCATAAATTGACAGGTGTAGAAATTGGCAAATAACCTCTTTTTGATTAAACAAGTACCAATGGCATATCTAAATATCATTTTTGGAATTGATACTTAGTTTTATATGTGAAATTTCTATAATATGTATGTATAATGTTGAAAAATAAGTAAAAATGTGTTCTAAAAGAAACCATACGATCCAGTAGTTGTTTCGATCATTCATGATAGGTATCAAAGGCTTTACCTCAATGATATTATGAAAAATATCCTGTAAATGACATTGCTATATACCTACAATGTAATGACAGTTCAAGTTGCTAATGAATTAAAACTACTTGAATTGAAACGTCTCGAAATTCAATGACCAGGTGATATTTAGGTAAAGAGTATTAAAACATCAATTAATAGGCTTATTTCAACTTGGTAACTTACATTCACTAATTAGGTTGGTAACCAATTATAGAAATAATACGTGGCAAGTTGACTGTTTTTAATTAAATAAAATAACTTGAGTCTGCAGTCTGATTTAAAGGCGTAGTGAAGAGCAATATTAAAAATACTGTATACTATAAAAGCTGCCCCGACAGACTTTGGTCTGTCAAAAATTATGACCTGTCGCAGTTCCATAGAAAACGAAAAAAGTGGTAGTTTTACTATTTTCCTCGCAATGTTTACGTTTTTTCTCTTCAAAGGACCTTCTTAGTGTATATAAAAAAAAAATTGTAGTCGTTAGGATTTTTTTGTTATCGGCGTAGAAAATCCTCATTGACCACGTCCTCATGATCCTTCGCCCATTGGGGAGGAGCGAAAGGGTCTGTCGGACTCTTACCGACTAAAAACCACCCCGATGTTCCTTTTGCTTGCCTATGATCGGGGGGCGAGAATCGCGATTGCATTCTTCCGTTACCCCCGACAGGCATTGACCCATCTCACCCAATACGAGTCCCGTCATGTCATCCATTGCCACAGTCACCCATCGGTCGCGTCTCACTAAGAGTGCACACAGAACACTGTGCGCTGCCTCTCGGCCATGTAACTGTTCGGACGGCGAAAACCTCAAAGTCGTCCGCAAGTCATT
Source organism: Hyphantria cunea (assembly GCA_003709505.1). Classification (NCBI taxonomy): domain Eukaryota; kingdom Metazoa; phylum Arthropoda; class Insecta; order Lepidoptera; family Erebidae; genus Hyphantria; species Hyphantria cunea. The sequence goes on along the minus strand of PKRV01003174.1, from coordinate 146,869 downwards.
AGGACTGCCGATAGAAGTGAAAATTTTATTTAACACATTAATTTTACAAATAACATTCTAAGTTACATTAGAATGTTATTTGTTAAATTAATGTGTAAAATTAGAAGTTTCTTAATGTTTGAATTAAAATCATTAACATCAAACATCAGCATGTCGGTAACGTAGACACATAAGATTTTTTCCTATCAAAAGTGCTCAACGTGGCCAAACAAGTTTTTTGACGTCAGCATGTTGGTGGCGCGGTGACGCGATCTCATATCATTTTCTCCTACCGAAAAGTACTTGACGCGGCTGAAGTTTTCGCTTCAAAAAAACTAATCGTATTAGTCGATCCGATCTCGATTTTTCCACTTCGCAACACGTTTGGCAATTCCTTTTATTAAGGTGCGCTATTAAATAATAGCAATAAAGTTGTAAACTTAAACGTTAGAAATATTTAACTATCTTTTAACAGTATTTATATGTATAGTTAAAAGAGAAAGTAACTTTTAGATATTTTATATGAATAAAATAAATACCTACGCTACGCTCAGAATTAAAGTAAAGCAAATTGTCAGAACAATGCTGTATGTAATTTGAATCTTAGAAGGGGTATAATTAGCAATGAACTTACATGCTTACATACAAAGCCCACTATTAAAATATCGGAATATTTTTTATATTGACTTAATTATACATAAATTAATAAATTGAAATAATATTAATAATGCCAAAAATCGACAAAGCAAGTTCAATATCGATGTAATTTAACGGCGCACTAAGCACATCAGCTGTCAAAATTGTTCATTAAAGCTAGTGTTAGCAATCTTGTTTATTTACAAAGTTGTATCTAAATCTATATCTTTAGGGTGTAAAACTTGTTTTTTTATTTAATTACAGGTCAGATGCTCATAAACTGGTTTGTATCATCAATAACGGAGAACAGCCACTTTAAAACACTGTTAAGTACTCAGGACCTACGGAGCCTTGGGATACAATATTGTACCCACTTATTAGCTGCTGGAGTACTTAGGCAAATATCGGATAAGGATGCACCTACTGAAAATATCTTTAAGGTAAACATACTACTAACGACATTATATATAATAGTCTGCAGTTTATAGTTAATAACTAAATATGGTTGTCTGTTCTACATTCATTAGTTGTTATTAGTCAGGTGTTTATGTACAAATATTAGTAGTGGGTCATATCGCATTTCGATCATATCCTACGCAATAAAATTATGTTTACTATTTAGCTTTAGTTCACAGTTTTCACATAATGTTATAACACTTTGAATTAATTTAAGTAAGACCCTAAATTGCCATAAAAAAATGCATAAGACAAGATTAATGTAGTAAAAATTTTCAAGAAATTTCACTTTTATTTTTCTACAATGTGCAGCATAATACAAACAAAACAAATGTTGATTTAATGTTAAGCAATGGTTTAATGTAATTTTCAACTTTAAGTTTACAGCTAATAAATAGTTATTAATGTTTGTGAATAAGGTGGTAATATATCATAATACAGAATTAAATATCAATTTAATCCATTGCGTTTATTTGAACTATTTATTAGTCAACCATTATTAGAAAGTAAAACCTTGTGAATGCTTTTATTGTAATAATATGAAATTTCATAAAATGAACAAAGTTTTGCAGATTTCAATAATTGTATGTAGTTATTATTGCGGTTTTGAGTAAATGTAGATATTTAATTGCAATTCTTATATATATTTATGTTGAAATTTAAAATAGTGATAGCAGCCCCCAACAGACATGATTGGGTTTTTTATGTTCATAGGTAGCCACATCTATATGTCTGACAACCAAATAGATACATAGAGAATAGCTATGAAAACTGATATTCTATTGTTTATTTTGCCGACTCGGCAAGAGATCAATTCTGCTTATAAAACCTTTTTATGTTTATTACGAGGAGGATCATTAAGTCACAAGATTTTAAATTATTTGATCCTTTTTGAATTAGGTTCAACAGTCATGAGTAATTTTTTTAAATTTGCTTAGTATTAAATATTATTACATTAAGCTCACATATTCCATACAATTGAAAAGAGCTTTGTCCTGCAGTGGATTGCAATATCCTAATGATGAAGACCAAGATTCATCTTAAATTTTGAATATCATCTTCGTGTATTTGTATCTGTTTACAAGTATCATTACCTTATGTCATGAACACCTGCCTCTTATTTACGTTTCTAGCAAACAATTTATTCCACAGTTTACCTAAAACTTTATTTTATGTGGTTTCATATTAGGGTTCAACGTGTTAAAGAGACTTTATTAAAGAACACTATTAAAATCACAATATCACTCTGAATAACATTCCTTACTAGTCATGGAAGTCACTAGGTAAAACACTGATATCACTTCAATATACCTCGCACTGCACAACTCAAATTGAACAGCACTGGTGTTGATGAAGCACCTTTTATATTTAATGACAGAGCAACTAGGAACTTCCAGTCTATTCCATGACGATGTAACAGCAGATGGAATATGATGTTGCCGTGAAATATAAACAAGCCAAACTCACGACAATAGATCCATATTTGATTTTATGTATATTTATGCAAGGTTCATTATTCTATGCCTCAAGAAATCAATTTTTGTGACGTTTGGCTTCGTCTCGAGATTTTTACTAGAATATTCTTTTTCCATAACACTATCATAAACTCAACACTTTTAAAATATATTTTCATGCTTATTTCAGCCAAATTTGATGTATTACTGGGCGCATATGGAGGTACCGACACTTCAACCTTTGACACCAGGCAGACTACATACGTCTGTATGGCCACCTGACAAAGAAGCACATAATTTTCTGACACAGGATAACCAACGCGATCTTGAAAATAACAAATTCTTTAGTCAAAATAATAATGAGGAAATAAGTGACATCGATGAAGCCAAATTAGTAATATCTCAACTTAAGAGAAAACTTCAAGACCTGGAATATCAATTAGAAAAGTACAGATTTAACTCACAAATAGAATCACTTAATAAAAACTTTGAGAAAAGACTTGATTCTATAAGTGAATACAAACTAATTAGAAACAAAACAGAATTAATAAATAATGAAGTGCAAACATCTAATTTTGCTAGTGAAACAAATAAACTATCAAGTAATAAAGCTGTGATATGCATACCTGAATATGACCCTCTAAGAACAAATGTAAATATCGAGAAAAATTTAGATGTAAGTAGTAAAGACCATACAAGTGAAATGGCCATTAAAGATATTACAAGTAAACCTGATGTAAGATCTGAAAAAATAGTAAATTACTGTAAGTTAAATAAAAGTAGAGATTGTATTAAAACTTTTAAAAAGGACGAAATATCCGAACTCAAAGAAAATGTAGAAGAAAAAAATACAGATACTGTACAATGTTCACAGAGTTCAGAACAAACTAGTGCTTGTTCATCAAATGCCTCATTTCTCAGCACACACACATCCACTGATTTAAGTACATATAGTGCTAAAAGCTCCCTAGATTTATTAAAGAATGAAGATACTCCTAAAAACGATTCTGATTCTACTACTGAAGTCCTATACAAAGCACCTTATAAAAACCAATTTACATCAACTGAACCTAGCCGATCTTTATTATTCTCGAACACTGGCTTTATAGATCATTGTACTAACATAACTATGGAAAATGAAGATTGCAAGACCAGTTTAGAAAAAGAAGAAGCATTAACTTTATCCATCTGTGATTCAGATTTATCGGTAGACCACTTTTCAATGGTAGAACTCCAAACAACTAGTCAAGGTGTAACTTGTCCACCTCCTCCTTTACCAGGAATGACGCCTCCTCCACCTCCCATGCCTGGAACAGAAGACATAGGTTCTTCAAATTTGCTAATACACAAACCATTACATGTGCCTTCAGAAACTGAACAGAATTTATCATCAGAAGCATCTGTTTATGATCCAAAATCACAATTGTCGCTAGAACCAGAAGCAGCTCTTGTACCATTGTCCTCTTCAATGCCTAACACAGAATCTCTAGCGTCATCTACAGAACACACGTCACTACCCCTAGCGCCAGAAAAAAATCTGTCAATTTCACAGACTTTACCCTCATCATCTGTTATAGAATCACCACCACTTATACTTGTGAAGTCTTCTCACTCAACAATGAAGGAAATAAGCCTACCTCCACAACTTATTCCAGAAAAGGGGCCTTGTCCTCCACCAACAGCGGGAACTATTCCCCCTCCACCACCAATGGCAGGCATGAGCCCTCCTCCTCCACCGATGCCAGAAATGTGTCCTCCTCCGCCCCCGATGCCTGAAATGTGTCCTCCTCCGCCACCGATGCCTGGAATGTGCCCTCCGCCACCTCCGATGCCTGGAATGTGCCCTCCGCCGCCTCCAATGCCTGGAATGGGCCCACCCCCGCCTCCGATGCCAGGAATGTGTCCTCCACCGCCTCCAATGCCTGGAATGTGTCCCCCTCCGCCACCGATGCCAGGAATGTACCCTCCCCCGCCTCCGATGCCAGGAATGTGTCCTCCTCCGCCCCCGATGCCAGGAATGTGTCCTCCGCCGCCTCCGATGGGTGGCATTGGTCTTCCTACATCGACAGCGGGTCCACCTCCACCTCCTTTTCCTGGGATAGGCGGTGTACCACCACCCCCAAATATCGCAGGTATGGCTCCACCACCGCCATTAAGCGGACCCGTCCCCTTCCCTGCACCACCAGTAGGAGGATGGAATGTTCAAAGAGCAAGTAAGGTCAATTCTTAAAATCTATCCTTTTTAAAAGTTATTCAATTACTTAATTGAGGACCATGTTCACAGCTTTACGGAAAACTCCAATAAAACCAGCCGCACCTATGAAACCACTATATTGGACGCGAATTTTGGCAGCGCCGCCACCAACTAGCGAAGTAGAAACGTGTCCAACAAAGGTGAAACCCTTGTGGTTGGAAATAGAAGAAGCCCATTTAGACAATATCGATGAATTCACCGATTTATTCTCGAGACAAGTTGTGAAAGCACCTGTTAAAAAGAAAGTAGAAGTAAAAACCAAGCGACAGCCTGCCAAAATATTGGACAGCAAGAGATCTCAGAATGTTGGAATTCTTGCGCAGAGCTTACATGTAGAGTTTTCAGAAATTGAGAATGCTATTTACAATTTTGATACCTCAGTCGTCAGTTTGGAGGCATTGCAACAAATATATGAGTTGGTGAGTATGCACAGGACATGAATTCATAATGTTTGTTTATATTTTCCATCACTCAACTGTGGTTTTATTTCATGGCGTGAATTTATCAATTTCAGCGGGCGTCTGATGAAGAATTGTGCTTAATAAAAGGCCATTTGCAAAGTAAATCAGACGTGCCCTTAGATAGGCCGGAAACTTTTCTGCATGACTTGTCTGGCATTCCAAACTTCGCTGAGCGGATATCCTGTTTCATGTTCCAAGCTGATTTTGAGGACAGTGTTAGCACAACAATGCACAAATTGGATAATTTGAAACATACCTGTGAGGTTCGTAACTTTATGTCAAACTACTTTTGATGCAACTATTTCATGGGCTAGTGGGAAGAATTATTATTTACTAGTGGTCCCCCAGTCGAAAGTGGACCATAATTCATCCATTTTTGTTTTTTTTTTATTTTTTAGCTCTCTACTCTCCTCCACATTATAAACTTTAACTGTGCTTTTCGTAAAAAGGGGTACAAAGTTTTTGCTTCACGTATTACAATATATAAATTATGCTGATCTATCAATAGGATCAAGATCCTGGGCTCGAAAACGACTGAAGAAGTTTTTTCTTAATCACCAAACCTAATGCTAGTGAATATCATTAGAAGTTTTCTAAAAAATAAAACATTACAATGATATTATCTTAACAAATAAGTAGGTATTATTAAAAGGCTGTAATTCAATTAGGTACTCTGTATTTAATACTCATGAGGCACGTCTCCAGTTGCGGTGGTTTCATGATGTCTTTTTCAGTTTCTCATGACAAGCGAATCATTAAAGAAATTGTTTGCAATAATTCTGACTCTGGGCAACTACATGAACGGTGGCAACGGGCAAAGAGGCCAAGCTGACGGATTCGGTCTAGAAATACTTTCCAAGCTGAAAGACGTAAAGGTGAGAGAGACCTCTTCATTTAAAAATATATTATGAAACGCTATAAAGGACATCGACCACTTTCTTTGGGCGTGGCTTCCTGGCCAATATATTTTCAGTGACCTATAACCCAATAGAAAAATATCAAGTTGTTACATAATAAAATAAAATGCATTGGATATTAGTAACTAAGTACTATTTATATTTTACGTTGCAATCACTTTCATAAGTAATTAATATCTGCTGATTTCAACGGCTGAAGTCGTTGCTAGATCCAAAGCCACAGTCGTTAGGAATAATCGGAATCCATTTTTATTAAAGCATATCTAAACAGAAAAAGCAAACAGTCTTATTGACAGTACTAACGAGCGCGCGCAATAGCGAATGTCAAAACGTCCCTTAATGTGTAGTCATTTTATTTTATAATTTTAGTAATGTTTTAAAACTTTTTAAGGGAATAAATTAAAGGATTTTTATAGAAAAGTATTTTATTATACTTATTTACCTTAAAGTTTTCCCTACTGCATTTAATTATTTATTTATGTGACATCACGAATGATTTGTACTACCTTATTCTACATACATACTACTTCTTATTAAAATCATTGTAAGTTACTTTGATACTATTGGATTCTAACCAACTTTTATAAAATATTTAAAAATAACTATTTATAATTTCGACTATATAAGAACAGCTGTCCACGTTCACGCTAAGATCGGTCGGTGTCCTTTTGAAACGACAAGCGTGCGGCTTTTCGGCTCCATCCTCATATATCGTCCTTCTATATTCAAAATGGTCTCGTCCGAACTAGAGGCTTTAAAAGGTCTGCCGCTCGAAGACGAGTCGCGCGCTGAAAGCAACACACTGAGACAAAAATATATTACCACATAGTGATGGACTAAGAATACATAGTGTCACCCCGTGGGTATCGTAAAAGGCGACTAAGGTAGTAAACTACTACGACATCACCATGAAGTGAAGGAAAACTCGATACGAACCCTACACCGACGCGTCTGGCTAGCGTCAAAGCCTCCTTTCTTAGGAGAGGACTATATCCAGCAGTAGAATTTAAGGGTCATCGAGGATGATAAAATATAATATATTCCAAACTCAATGTACAAAATTTGGGTGTTTCTTAAGGGTAGACTTAATTGAGATTAGAACTGAGTATTTATTATCAAATTACAATCGTTCAACTCATTCTTAAGCGAGGTCAATATTTCAAATTAGTGATCTGTCTGATGTAGGTAAGACCTGTGTTTCAGGCAACCACTGTTCTTACAATTCCTTTCTTATTATAAAAAGAAACTATTTTTTCTCGAACCGTGGGATAATAATATGACTATGTCACAGTACTATATTCTACTTTAAAGTCAGATGTTTCAGTAAGTATATAGAGAGAGCCACGCTTCGGCATGAATGGGCCGGCTCGACCGGAGTGATACCACGGCCTCACAGAAAACCGGTGTGAAACAGCGCTTACGCTGTGTTTTATCGAGTGAGTGAGGATACCGGAGGCCCATACCCCGATCCAACGCTCCCTATCTCCCTCACCCTTCCCCCCAGGCCGCCATAGTGTGGGTCACCATGCTGCATTGTTCTTTTTCGCATTGAGAATGGTGACCACCATTCTTGGATTCTGCTCATGCTTTCCATCAGGCAGGGCAAAGTCATTTTGGCAGCTTAAATATAAAAAAAAAAAAAAAAAAAAAGATAGAGGAAATACGATGATAGGGGTATAAAGAGGCGTGTATGCGCGTTGCAGTCGAAGCAGTCGAACGTGACGCTGCTGCACTTCATCGTGCGCACGTACATGCGCGTGCGCGGCGGCGCGCTGGGCGCGGGCTGCGCGCTGCCCGTGCCCGAGCCGGGCGACGTGGCGCGCGCCGCGGCGCTGGACTTCGCCGACGTGGCCGCGCAGCTCGCCGCGCTCGCCCACCAACTGCACGGTCTGTACCTACGCCCTTGCCCACTACAACTCTTTGTGTGATTGACACTGTCATTTGATGCCTCGGTGGCGCGTAGCGTATGCGAATGCTGTTCTTGAGGTCGCGGGTTCGATACCCGGGTCGGACCAAACTTGTTTCGAAATTGGGCGTTTTCTAGAATAGAATAGAATAGAATATAATACACTTTATTGTACAACAGATATAACAGTTTACATAAATATATAGTTTACATAATACATCAATTGAATCACCGTGTACAAATGGCGGCCTTATCGCTAAAAAGCAATTTCTTCCAGGCAACCTTGGAATGAGAAAAAAGAAAAAGATAAAAAAAAAAAAACAAATACGAATCCATGGGCAGTTAGGAGCGAAAAGAGAGAAAAAAAAATAAAAAAAATTTTTTCTAGCTATAATATAGAGCTATTTTTCAACAAAAAGTATATACGTATATATTAATATCAGTTATCTAGTACCTATAATACGAGCTCTGCTCGGTTTGGAAATATATGTCCGAAATATTTTATTTTATTTTGTTTGTTTTGTATCTAGGTTGTAATTTATCAACAATTTCAGCAGTTTGCCTTTGTAGGCTTTGCCTGATTTGGGATAAGACAGCCGTATCTGAGTTGAGCGAGGATTTTTTAAAATTTAGGATGTTTTCTTTTTACTCGGCCAATTTTATCAATGACTCGGCACCGTTCGACTCTAATAGAACGTGAATCGGTTCAATCGATTCGGCATCTATGAAGTTATCGATCTAATGCGTATAGCTTTTTCTTTTTTAAACATAGTTTTTTAATTACTTTATTCTTTTTAATGTTCTTATTCTTTACAAAATACAAATGATTATTATAATACTTAAGACCTATTTCAATTGTAAATATGAAATGGCTATTCTTATTATCCAGGATGCAAAGAGAAAATGAAAAAAGTGATAGAAGACGACGCCGAAGCGAATGAAGTATCCGGAGATGAGAATAAACGAAGAATGGATGTGTTTAAGGAAAAAATGACAGCGTTTGTGAACGCCGCTGAGGAGAAACTAAAGACTGAAAACGAAAACTTAGAGGAGTGCCGAAATAAGTTCGTAGCGACTGTGAAATTTTATCAGTACTCACCCAAGTGTGGCAAACTGGAGGACTGTGAGCCGAAAGAATTTTTTTCACTGTGGACTTCATTTTGTAGTGATGTCAAAGATATTTATAAAAAAGAAGAACAAATTGCGATAAAGGAAAAGTAAGTTTGTATTACCTTGTTTTGAGTAAGACAACTTGTTTGGCCAATGGTCTATAAAATAGGGACAGTCCTTAAAAATATATACATTTGTGAATGTTCCAATATAGATGAAAGTGATGCCCTCTGCAAATGTCTGAAATTAAAAAAGTCTATCACACAAATCACTTATGACCAATTTCAATAACCTATCCCTAGTAAAAACCTGTGATTGTCTAAATATTTTTTCAATATGATAGATTCAATACTTTTAAAAACAGATCAAATACTGTTATTGAGGTAAATCCAGACAATTTTACCAATTTCAATTACCAATCTCTAGTTAAAACTGGAGATATGTTATTGAAAAGGATTGTTAGTGAAGTCTTACTGCTAAGTACTACTAAGATATAACTGAGCTAACTGATCTATCTTCATTTCAGATTAAAAGAAGCCAAAAAACTACAAGAAGAGAGGAAACCTCTGACACAACCCAAAAAGGAAGGTGGTTTGAAGTCAAGACTACAGAAGCTGTCCAGTACCACTAAGAAATGAGAATTCTGTAGACTTCTTTTTTACTCCAATGTATGTTGCCATGCTAATTAATCACTTTTTACTGCACAAGTACTGTTAAGTATTTGCATTCCAGATTAAACATTCTTTATGCAGAAATAATCCTTTAAATTTAAGGGAAATTAACAGCTATATTTTACTGTTGTATTATTTTTATAAATGTAACTACATATTTGTAATGTGATATTTTGAGTCTCGCAATGTGTGTACTGAGAAAGGCCTCGTTGAAGTTATTTTAATTTATTTTGTATTTGTTTTAGTAGTCTTTGTAAATTTGTATACTAACTAGCTTATTGTAATTATCTTGATGGCCGCAATGAATTGGTTACTATTATATTTCCAAACTAAAATCTTTAGATATTGTGTCATCATATCTGGTACAAGATACATGTATTTATAATTAATTATCAATAAAGAATTTGTTACTGCCTGTAATTTAATACGTAAGTATTGTACCACCCAGAATATTGAACAACCCAGTATAAATATAATTGTACCTGAAATACTGTTTATGCATTGTATCGATTGGGATGCCTGAGATTGTTATTCATCTAAAAATGGTGCTGTAGAATTTGTTGTATCTGTAAATAATATTATTTAAACAATATAAAACTCAAACATAGTAATGTTATGGTTTATTATTTTAATCTACACATTTTCCTTGGTAAACTATGGAATTTGTATCTGTGTGCAAGGGCGTCATAATTTAGTATATGCTTCTTTGAAAACATCCCATGGCATGACACAAGTCAGTGTTTGTTTTGTTATATACTATGGTTCGCTATTTAGAATAAAATTATAAATTCGAAGTAACTTGGTCTGTCTGTCTGTCCCACCTTCAAGGCTAAACCACTGCATCGATTTCAATGAAATTTGACATGAAAATACTTCATTCGATTCCTGAAAAAGGACATAAGCTACTTTCTATCACGATACTCAATAACACGTGGATGTAGCCGCGGTCATAAGCTAGTTTAGAATAAAATGAAAACACGTCTTAAGAGGTGAGTTCAAGAAACTTGGAGCTGTACCCCGAGTGATTACCCTCTGTCCAATAGGATCTACTGGTGTATGAACAGCTAACTGAAGTACATTGTGATCCACTATTGGGGGAATCCTGTAATACTGTAATTTCTTTCAGTGTATCAAAAAGGACACAGGGAACGATAAGATATACCACTGATCCCGGCCCACGAGCTTCAAGCGCGCGAACTGCACGCTCCCAACACGGCGGTTGAAAACCGTCCGGGATTAAAATAGTAAAAAATTGTGTAACGTTTTTTTAGTCACGTTCTGTTATATCAGAACGTCAGTTTTACCTATGGAGTTCGTATTATTATTGTTTTGAGTTGAGTTGAATTGAAAGTCCACCGTCTCACGAAAGTACTCGCGCAGAGTCTTAGACGCGGGTACAGGCTCAGAATGTGGGATTCCAAGATGTAAAATTGAACACATTGTTTTTATGTTTACTTAAAAAGTAATTCTAAGGAAAAGAACATATAAAATAGAAAAAATATTTTTTTTAGCTCTCATGTTTTAATAACATTATTGTGATCACCGATAGGGTCTATTCCAGACATACTTGTCTTGTATCTCGGAAAATAGTTTTTATTTTTTAGTACCCATCATCATCGTCTGAATACGATACTAATGTAAATGCTAAGTTTTGGTTTACTAACACTTGCTGTAGCTATAATACGGTAAATTCTTTCAGCTCGTCACTTATAAAATACGAAATATCGAAGTTACTGGTAACAAGTCGTGAAACGGAACTAAGAAATATGATAACTGGCAACACTCCGTTTGAGGATTTTCAAACACGTCAAGTGGGTACGTGTTGCGCTCCATATAATTTTGATACTTTTTTGTTGTTTTCATTATCACAGAAAAATAAATATTGAATGATTTTTCTTACGTAACAATATTAGTAGGTAGGAAGGTCATAAACCTGTACATACTTGAATAACTTACATACTTGAATAACTATCTTTTTTTATGTAAATCCATCAGTAATATAAAACGAAATGTATTGAAAAATTTCTTAAGGAAAAAAAAATTCTGCGTTCAATGAGCATATCCTGTGTGTTTTTAAATTTTGTTGCTTGCAAACCTAGTCGTTTACAGTTGTTTTGGTATTGTGTGTCTCCTATTTTTTATAAATCGGCAGATATGTAATAAATACTACTTCCTATTCGTTTTCTTTTAATAGTTCGATTAACAGTCAGTATTTAAAACTGTTTGTATCTGTAAATATTAAAAATAATGAAATTACTCATTGAATATAAGTTGTTTAAAATTTGTTCTTCAATGTATGAAAATCGGCAAAATAACATTTCAATTGTTTCAAAACAATTCAATTCAATCATCAATTTAATGATCAAAATTATAAAAACATGGATGACATGAAACTTTCGCAAGAAGAAAAAAACTATCTCCTCGTGAATAGGTCGGCCTAAAGGTAACATTTCTGTAAAGTTGACAATATAACAAAAAAAATAGCATAAAGGCTATTACCCAACAAAATAAAGAAAGACATCATTCTCAAAGGTGCATAATTTTGTAATGTTATCAAATATTGCTAAATAAATAAAATGAAATAGAATAAAAACCACTAAGCATAAAGGTTTAACAGTACACACTGATGGGAGTTAAAGTAACCCAGCCTTATGCAAAGTGTGCACAAAGCTCGATATCCAAAGCGTATGTGTAACGTGAATTAATTTAGAAAAAGGAACAGAAACTTATACTTTTAACAATTTACAACAGAGATAAGCCGGTGAGTGAGCATGTCGCAAAAAAAAATTATTAATGAAATCTAATGTTCGCAAGCAGATAATATTGAATTAAGAATTGTAGAAATATAGTCTAATCAAATTTTTCAGTTCTAATTTCACGATGCCGAAAAACAAGAAAAAGCAAGAGAGTTCCAGCAGTTCCGACAGCGATGATGGGCCAGTGGATGTTAGTATTCTTGAGTATATTGATAAAATAATTTTTATACCAGTAATGCATAGTTCTGTCGATATTCATTAAAATAATGCAGATGCTACGTTGGCACTTTTTATTATACATTCATTATTCAGTGAAATGTTCTTTAAAAGAATAAGGCATTTATTCTCATTTTATTAATTAGTCACATAGTGTGTTTAGGTCCTTAAGATTTTGTAATCTGCAGAATGGTTCCTTTAACCTGTTTTTTGGCTCGATCCGGGATATTATTAATTACTGTTTGTAATTCTGGACAATCCATTCAATTTGATTGCAGTGCAATGACTCTGAATGAATGATGAATACTAACACAAGCAAACATACATTGAGCATTTTTGACATTTTACATTGTAAACTATTACAGAGAAATCCTCCTGCTGAAAAGAAAGCCAAATTAGCAAGCAGTAATAGAACAGATGACAAGGAACCAACATGGGTACTTCAAGGGAAAAAGTTAGTAAAAGTGAGGGAGTTCAAAGGCAAGGTGTATGTTGACATAAGGGAGTTCTATGAAAAGAATGGTGAATTGTTACCTGGTAAAAAGGGCATCAGCATGACTCCAGAGCAGTGGAGGAAGTTATTGTCGCTTGGCGATGAAATAAATGAAACAGTTAGTTCCTTATGTTAAGAGTAACATGTTTTGTTATTGATTCTAATTAAATAAGTGTGATTTTTCTCAAATGTGTGTTTGTGTCATTCATATTTTTTTACTCCGATTGTTATTGGTTGGGTAATAAATTTAAAAGAAAACATTTGCAATTTGTAAGTTGCAATAAGTAATATCTAAATTGGAAGAAATAGCTTGTATCAAATCAACTATTGTCCACTGCTGAATGAAGATCTTCCCCGAGGAGGGTCGGCTATATCTTGGGGAAAATATATATTTATGCAATATAAATATATATTTTCCCCAAGATATAAGTAAGTTAAGTTAACTATATATGAAAAAACAATACTATTTTGAAAGGCATCACCATTTCTAGGATGTGAATAATTTTATTGTATGACTAGTTGAGCCACTTAGCATTACCTGTGGCCTTTATTTCTTTACAACAGTGAGGCGCAGGTAGTAGTAGTAGTAGTGTAGTAGAAGCGAAAAGAAAAGTAGCCGAAGTTACTCCTTTATCATCAGCTATCTGCCAATGATAGACCTATCAAAATCGGTTCAATCGTTCCAGAGATTAGCCAGTACAAACAGACCAAAATTGTAAAAAAATGCTTTCACTTGCAATTAGTAAAAATTTGCTTGAAATTACAAACAGACACTTCGAATTTATTTATTTCCATCGTTAAAATAATGTTCTTTATATAGAAATCTATATTGCATCATTCTATACATATTGTACCTACACAAAATAGCTTGCTAGCTTTTGCTCGCGGCTACGCCCGTATATGTTTATTATCGCGTCAAAAGTAGTTTTCACTCCAAGTTTCCATTGGCGGAGGTCAGGGAGTGGCAGCTGTCCACCTCTGGGTTTCGTTACATCCCTACTATCTTCTTTTATCGATAAAGTTGGAGTCCACTATACAACTTGTAAAAATCGTGCGGTGTGCCGGTTCTACCAACACGCTAGCAGCGCTTTAAGCAAAAATGCTGCGCTCAGAACGTTAATTGGTGGCCGCCACGGTTCACGCTTCCACATCAACATTACTGAATTCAGTCGAGTCACTTCGTGTGCCGCGAAGATCAGGTCATCGGAGTACGCAACCTTAGGGTTTAAAAAATGAAAATGTCTAACTATCTAATAAACTTGGGAGAACCAAAATTATCCAATCATATTTATGAATTGATGTAGCGACTTGTCTCCACTTTTTACAAGTGCTTAAAGACTTATACCAAAACTAAGTACTCCGTGACGAATGGCTGCATTATGTCTATATTTCTTGAAAATTCGTTATGTATATTTATGTTGGTTCCTATACAAATTAAATGACAAACTGAGCGTTACCTAAATATTATGTACCCATAACACAATTTTTAGATAATTAATGTGTCGACATATCGTGGAAAGTCTAGTTTCGTGGTCATTTAGAGGGTAGGGCCAAATTGGCCTCGAAGAAGCTTGATGTGCTCATTTATACCGAAACGGTATTTCACTGTGGCCAACTGCCTCCACCACCATAAGGCGTAGGTCCGACTTCTTGTGAAAAACCGTTTTGCAGGGGAGGAGCCGGTACATAGGTGTCTGTACCAGCTCCTCCCTCTGGACCGTATCCAACTGAGAGTTACTTAGATCGTCGACTGCCAAGATGTTTCAAATCGGCTAGTCTGCTTGACGCTGCGTAGAGATGTTGCCTCCGTATGCAACTTCCATCGCGTTTACTATGGGGAGTGCCCCGAGGAATTATTTGAACTGATGTCTGCCGCCTAAATTTGCCATCGCCATCATTTACATCGTTGGCAGTTGACAACTGTGCGCTTTTCTAGAAACTTTATGCCTCGCTCAAAAATATTGTGTGTGATCTGTTGCGGTATTTTATTACGCGGTATCAATAAACTAAAAAGGAAAATAAAAATAAAAACGGTAGTTCATAAATTCTTTATTACACAATACGAGATTTAACACAGGAAATGAGGCATATATAATATAGTATATACCCTGAAGTTTATTACTTCCAAGTGTACGTACCTCTACATAAACTGATCATAAAATAAACAGGAACAGAATTGAGCAATTCTAACCTTACATATTGCCACATTACCGCAAGGAATACAGTTACCTAAACCAGTTTTAACAATTAACTAAAGGTTCCATAAATAAAAAAATACTTATGTTAAAATGCATCACTTTTTTAAATTAAAAGCACCAGCACCAGTTTACCGTACAAAAAAACATACTTATTTAACATAAAAGGAGCACGAAGGCACCAATAATCTGAGAGATTCCTTCAGATCTTTTTCAATCAGAGTATATTATTTTCTATAAATATAGGTATACAGGCATATGATACCCGAATTCATAAGTCATAAAAACACATTTAGCTAGACACTTACTACTCTACAAGTTTCAGAATTGATAAAATTTTACTAATTTAAATCTAAATGGAAACATTTGGCATGAGATTATACAACTATCATATGACATTATATGGCATAATTAACAACAATAACTAACAGACATGACTAGCGTTCCTACCAACCTTTTGATTTAGATTCACTTTGGGACAATTTACAATAAAATTTTCAGCAAAAGATTACACAGTAAACCAGTGGAGAAAGATGAACTATTTTGAATACAAAGTTATTTCAAATTAAGTAGATGGTGTATTGTGTATTTAATAAATAGCAATCATTACCACCGCACAAACTAAAATTATATTTACAGGACTGGGTATGAAAAATCATAACAAATCAGTTGATTTCGTTTGTCTGTTTGACCTCAATTAATGTAAATAAATAAAATATCACTCAGGAAATTGTATTGGATTGTATGGAGTAATAACGTACGACTGACAGCCGATTTAATAAATAAATTAATTACTATGCACATTACATTCCTATTAATATGCACCTACTGCAATATTATACTAAAGTAGAAAGCAGCAACTACTATAAAGGTATGCGTTCATAAGAAATCAATTGGAAGATTTTAAGTACAGGATATTTCATTTAAACAATGAGATTCGGAAGACTTTAATCACAGAATGAAATTCGTAAACGCTGCAAACATTTTACTATCGTAGGCAATTCAATATCCATTACAAGTTTAATCTAGAACATTAATAACTTATTGTTATAGTATAGTATAAAATATTTAGTAACTACTCTTACTGAGTTTAGTAGTTACTAAGTATTTATTCTTAAAAAAACAGCTTGATATGTAATTCATTAAAACGTTAATATTTTTAGTGATACTAGTTGAACCCCGCGGAGTTACCCGCGGTATAACTTCAACCGTAGGTAACGCCGTAGGTAGTATCAATTTCTTTTATTTTTTCTTAAATCTAAACCATTCTGGAATCCTCAGGAATAGACACAAAAAATTCATTAAACTCGGTTCAACGGTTTGGGAGGAGTTTAGTCACAGACATGATGAGCACAGAAGATTTATATATATAAAGACGTTGCAAATAAGCAATATTTATTGCTATAGGAATGATATGATGATTTATTTATTTAATAGCTTTATGCACAAAATGTATAATTGGCGGACTTGATGCCGAAGGCCTTCCTAACTAGTCTACCGTCGGGTGGTGCGGAAATGAAAGAAATGGTACACCACACTTAGGTTAGGAATTTAAAATAAACAGGAAAGAATTAATAAATTAAGAAATAAATGATAAAAATGATGAAATATAATAAATCTACGCATTCATAAAAAATGCATAGGTACACACTTATATGTATACACATTATATATGTATACATAAATAATCCAAGTTTTATACTGTCGGCGTCAATATTTCCATGGTGAAAAATCATCCATAGCCGAACCAACTACAATTGATATTACAACTATATGTTCTAATATAATTAAGTAAAAACACTTTTGTTTCTTTATTTTACGATAATATCTGGAGCCTTATGGAAGAATTCAAGGAGAATTTTTTTCAAAAGACATACAAGCAAATGAAAAAAAGCGAGGTGACTGCCATTACACTAAGCCACCATTAATAGATAAGACAGTTTTAATAACGAATAATACAGGTTACAGAAATTAAGCGAAAACCCCTAACAGGCATGTAGAGAAGGTAGAATATCTTGCGGGGAATGAGTATAAAAAGAAGTGATACAAAGCAGGACTCTGCTAGGAGGGTGGAACACGTTCGGCAAAAAAAGAGCTACAATACAGATTTTAGGACATTATGATCGCATACCTTTAATATAATAACACAGCTTAAACGAGTATTAATATTTACTTTAAGAATAATTCCCATCACAAATGAATAAAAAACTTACTTTGTCTTTGGTTTGATATGGAAACAATCGATATTAAAATGTTGGCACATTTCTTGCACCTGAAAAAAGAAAAAATGGTTAGTTATGATAATACAGAACAATAGGAGAATGCTCTCGTCTATTTGCAAATACATGTGTTCGGAATTAAGAGAGTTCGGACCGACATAGTTAGGATTGTTGATGTCTAGGAGTTTGAGAGCTCTATTTGTCATTCCATTCTTGCAGCAGTGGAACCTAGTGGATGTTGAGTATATAAAAAACTTCCAAAAACATCTAGGCGATCAAAATGGAAAAGAAAAACAAAAAAATCCCCTAGGTGATTCGTGTGAACGAGAAATCCAGACTAATCCCCCAGGCGAACTAAGCAGGGGATCCTAGTGGATGAAGCCTTTATTATGACATTATTGGCGTATATTTTGACACGGGTAAGGGAATCAAAACCTACAGGATACCTCCATTAAACTTTAAATCATACAATTTGGCATGGAGCAATGTCAACAACATGGAACAAATATGTGAAAAATTCAAAAACTGTAAATTTGTAGTAACATTACAAAAAAAAAAGCGAATTCATAATAAAATTTATATCCAGTTGGTACACTAACCATGGTCAATGACGATGGTGTATGGGGACAACAGTTCTCCAACGGCAAAGTTAAGTTTGTTAGTAGGTTCTATACTTATTTAAAAGTTTGTACGGAACTTTACAAAAAAAACTATTGTATAGACGTGGACCTTTTAGGCCTCCTACACACCCTGTCGGCAACTTGGCCGGCATGGTGAGTAGGCGGCCTCAGGCGCGGTTCATACAGAAGAGATGCGGCTAGAGTTGTATAGTCAAAGTAACATCATATAAAGCTTAACAGGTACATAGCAAAGCGGTACGCCCAGTTCTCGCTAGCGATGGTGCATCACTTAGTGCGGTGCGGGTGTAATTCTTTTTTACAACAAATACGATGTTTTACTACGTAATATTAAGGTTTTATATCGTGTTCTTTGACCATCTGCCACCGCCACTCGTCCTCGCCATTATAAACGGCGCCTTACAATGTTATAAAGTGTATGTACTCTCAGGAGAGGGTTAAGGGGCCATACGTCCCCACGCTGGCCAAGTGCGGGTTGGGCACTGAAACTAGTGAAAACCGCATTGAAAATGGTTATGTCGTTTCTGAGATTAGCGTTCACAAACGTATAGACTAACAGACAAAAATTATAAAAATCATTGTTTTGGGTTCGATTCCGTTCATAAAGCCCCCTTTTGCCTAATAGTTTATCTTATATATCTACTATGTACAGACAGCTACCAGATTCGATTTTATTATATGTGCGGAAATTTTCAAATTTGTTATGATTGATCAAATATGAACATATTCAGGAAAGTGCTTAATCAACATCCATCATTGCTGTACCCCTTCTAACAAGGCGACACCGAGCCCGCATTCACCAAACTCCACAAGATGGGAGCTATTGACTTATGAGCTCACCTTGACCCGGTTCTACGCTCCTCGTAGCCCGGGAGGACGAGCATACTGAGCCCGGGATGCAGTTTTATTAAGACAAGGCAAAATTCACTTTGTGACTATATACAGACGGTATTATTTCCAGTGATCTCTGTCCAGTGTTGTTCAACAAATGATATACAGTACTTAAGATGTGTGTGCGTGTGTGTGCGTGTGTGTGTGCGTGTGCGTGTGTGTGCGTGTGCGTGTGCGTGTGTGTGTGCGTGTGCGTGTGCGTGTGCGTGTGCGTGTGCGTGTGCGTGTGCGTGCGCACGTACCACCCCGGTGCCGTAGTGCAGGTGCGCGGCGGAGCTGGCGAGCGTGAGCGCGGCGAGCAGCGCCAGCTCGAGACGCGGCGCGCCCGCGCTCTGCAGGGCCAGCGCCGCGCCCGCCGCGTACAGCAGCACCAGCCCGTTGCTCGCCTCGCACCGCGTGTCGCTCATCTGCGACACTATCAGCCGGCACTGCCGCAACGACACACACTTCAATAGCGTAGTTCACTGTATCGCGAACCGATACCTACGTCTCCTTTCTTAAATCGAACATTCCAAAAAATCTCGGAAATAATAATTATGACAGCTTTTAATTTCTACTAAAATTTTAACCAAATAAACATTGAAGTATATTGCACAATCCAGGTCCAGGCGAATGTGGGCAAAAGACAGTGGTCTGTTTTGCCAGTAGTTCACTGGCTAATTACCTTCCAAGGGTATTAAGTACGAGTTTAATATTAAAGTAATTAAACTAATGAAAGTCGGACCATCTGCGATGATATCCCAAAAAAGTGAGTACTGGCCGTTCGAAGCTCGCCGCACTCCTTTCGTTAAGTCCGCACCTGATACCCGCCAATGTAGCTACCCATGATAACATTTGATAAGAAAGAACGACGACAATAATAAGTAACAATCAAACTCTTTTCCAATTACCTAAAATTAGACTGAGATCCCAGTCAGCCCAGACTTACGTCACTTTAGGAAAGATCAGATTTTTGGGATTAGTAGTCTAACATAAACTCAGAAATGAATGGATACTCCCAAAGCTGACAATGGGACCTTTTACAGTTATCAGGTATCAAAGGTGGAAAAACAATGCTAACTTATGTAATTTTAGGAAGCCTGAATTTTATATATCTCATTGAGTATTTATTATATTTTAAAATATTTATTTATGAGCCAGACAAATCTGACGGGCCAAATACCGTTCCAGACTCCATAAAGTTTATAGGAACTAACGCTTCTGCTATCATGTGTATTGATTGCTATATAAATTAGCGTGGGCGTTATGCTTCTCAACAACATAACACAAAATAATTTTACCATGGGAGCCACTCCTCTGAGGTGTTTATCTCGATAATCGCTCAACATAAAGCGATACTGCTCGTTTGCCTCCTATTCTATTAATACAATGTATTTTTAAGCATGGTAATAAAATAATAGTAGCTTTCTGCACTCCTCCTCCGCACAAATTTTAACTGTGCCAAATTTCATACTCCTCCGTTGGGGTAACTTTCGTAAAAAGGGGTACAAAGTTTCCTTTAATATATATATGATATGGTACTGAGTATACGGCTTGAGATTTTTATTCCCGGTGAGATGGTGTAGTATGTAAAATAAGATTATCATTTTCATCGTCCGTGTAACACACTCACGCATATACTGAAGGATCTTGTCCAGGTTTCAAATTCGGATTGTATATTTAGTAGTCGATATCTAAATTACATTGAAAATGAGTAAGAAAGATATAAACTTACATTGATATTGGAAAATATAGTGCCCGTTAATATGTAAAAAAGGCGCGGCGCTCTGTTGATGATGTCGTTGGGCGAGTACGTAGCCCACAAGGTACTCAGCACGAAGAATAGGAACAATGGCACTAGTGGTCTAATCGCCTCGCTAAATGAACGCATCTTGCCTGTGCGGTCTCGATATGATCTGAAACCCATACAAACAAATAATTACAGGTAAGAAAACACATTTTGTTATGTTACGCGATATCTTCACTATTCATAAACCGATTAAACAACAACCCATAATGTCCCACTGCTGGGCTCGGGTCTCCTCTCAGGAGAGGGTTAAGGCCATACGTCCCCACGCTGGCCAAGTGCGGGTTGGGGACTGGCAAGAATACTTGTGGCTACGTAAATCTTGCCGTTGGATGTTTTTAAGCCGCCCGAAGGCCTCCAACTAAGCTTCACGACTGTTATCGAATGATAACAACCGGGACCGACTGCTTAACGTGACCTCCGAATCACGGAGACGCTCATGGTAACATGCCACCAGCTGTCATCCATCCAGGTACTGACCGCGCCATCGTTGCTTACCCTCGATGATTGTTTCTAATTACCGAGTGCAACTGGGCTATGAGCGCCTAAACCGATTAATGATCGGCAAATCATTAATGATTTGCTTTGACAAAATTCGTAATTCAATCTCATTTTATTGTATTTTAACTAGCCGCTCTCTGCGTTGTTGTTGTAAAGATACAACAATAACATAGTCAAAATCACTTCAGCCGTTACAAACAGACAAACACAAACGTATTATAAATTCATTTTTTTTATAAATTTTAATTTATTTGCATTTAGTAAAAAAGCTGTTAAATTGATATTACAAAAAGACACTTATAAATATTTCGGACCATATAAATAATAAATAAATATTTCGGACATCTAACACACAACGCCATCTAGTCCCAAACTAAGCAGAGCTTGTAATATGGGTACTAGACAACTGATATGAATACATAAATACAATTTTTTTTGTAAATACATACATACTATACATAGAAAACACCCAAACTCAGAAACAAATATTTGCAGATTATACAAACATTTGGCCCGACCCAGGATTCGAACCCGAGACCTCATGGACAGCAGTCGCGTACGCTACCACCGAGGCAGTCAACAGATATATATGTATATAGGTACCTACTCACTTGTAAATGTTCCATATAATAACTGTATGGCTGGTGATCATTGCAGAGAAGTAGAGCACGAACTCGAAGACGACTCCCGGCGAGATGCCGCCAGGTAGTTGCACGTGCCACACTCTGGGACCGAACACTGACGTCACCAGCAGCAATAAGCAGGAACCCTAAATGGAATACATTGCCCTCATGCAAAGTGTTGCGGATATCATATACTGTTCAATCAAATGTACTAATTAACCAATAACAACGTGGAACTCGCTCGTGGTTATGTGTGCCAACACGCACGCTCGCAAAAATAAAACTGGCGAGCATGTGTTGTATTGTATATCGTTTTTTTTAAGTTATCCTTTTGCAGACACTATACTAAGTAATATTTTAATAATACCCGTATAAAATACATTTTAAATAACTATGTTAGTACATGCAATTTACATAATTAATTTATTAATTGACTGTCATTTCTGTCTGAAATGACACTCCTAAGATGGTTAGGACGATCCATGTATCCTCTGCAGCAGTGAAGCCGCTCGCTTTCGCCTGATTGCTGCAAAATCACCTTTGTGTGCATCGGCGAACATGCCAGAGGCGCGGCAGCCCTAACAGCATCCATAATGCATTGTTATATTGGACCCGAAAAGCACTACACATTACACCGAAAATATTATTCTCATCGAATCGTAGGTACTTTTAAAGACTACCTACCGCTAATTACCAAAATATTTTTTTTGCGGATTCATCAGTCTACGGGACTTTGCATATTCATTTTCTGCTAATATGTTAGCAACTTACAATCATAGTAAAATCATATCCCCAAGGTAGGAACATTACTCCAGTGTTGTATTTCTCCCAATGTGTCAAGTAGAAGTTGAAGAATATATTCCAGATAAGAAACAGGAACCTCAACGGACTCACTTCATCTCTGTAAACAATGTAGTAATAAGAAACCTTTCATTAGTTTATTCATAGCTTATCTAAGGTGTGTCTCATTGTTCTACCGGTTGACGTGTCCTATAATATCTCCTACGTAGTCGGCTGGTCTCCGTTAAGACTGGCCGCCGTGGCAGGAGAACATCAGATGTACCTAGCCTAACGCTGTGTGTTATGTAAATAATAATGATATGATGGAAAACATAAACAGAATCCAAGAGTGGTGGTCACCTCATTGCGACTGCAGACAATGCAACAATGCAACATGGTGACCCACACCAGCCTAGTGATGCTTCTGCATCATTGGGCCTCTCGCACTCACTAATGAAACACGACTAAACGAATGCTGTAATTTTAGGGTGGTGTTCTGTGCGAGGGTAGTACCATCCCGGTCGTGCCGACCCATTCATGTTGAAATTCGCGTGGCTCTACTACCTTCGTACTACATATAAAAAAATAATAAAATATTATATAAACAGACAGAAAGAAGTAAAGAATAGTTATAGAACACTATTTGGGTAAAAAAGTTGAAAAATAATAAGCGCTAGTATTAACTTCAGGTCAAAGGCCAATAATCAAGGTGTCTCGACGTGAAAATGTATTGATGTTTGTCTAACCATTGTACGTGATAATTGCAAACTTTATCATGTAATCTGTTTCCGATATTCATGTAAGTACACTTCTCTTATGAAGATGAGTGTAAATATTATTAATGTTTACAATTGCTACTTCGTTCTCGAGACAAGATGTTTGTTACATATAATCAAATTCACGAGGCTACTACAAGAGGTAACGTGAGTGCAAGTGTGGGGATGGTGTGCTCGTGCCCCCTCGTCTTGCCTCGCCTCGCCTGGCAAATGAAAGTAACGGTGTTATTGTTAAATGACGTTCATGAGAAAAGGGTAGTAAGTTTAAAATAATTAAGTAAAAAATTTGACTGCCTCGGTGGCGCAGTGGTAGTGTACGCGACTGCTGTCCATGAGGTCTCGGGTTCGAATTCTGGGTCGGACCAAATGTTTGTATGATCTGCAAATATTTGTTTCGGAGTTTGGGTGTTTTCTATGTATAATATGTATATATTTACAAAAAAAAATGTATTTATGTATTAATATCAGTTATCTAGTACCCATAATACAAGCTCTGCTTAGTTTGGGACTAGATGGCGTTGTGTGTTAGATGTCCGAAATATTTATTTATTTATTTATTTAATTAAAAACGTTTTTATTACATGATGTAACTAAAAATTTATGCTTTTCGAATTTTTTTCTTTATCTGTGCTATAAGACGTTGCTTCGTACCAAATTTCAAGGTTCTGAGTTCACTAAAAGTTCTCTGAACTCCTGTTCGTATACGGATCGCAGTACTGTTTATCGTAGGCTCTCACTTATCGAAATAACGCGGAAACGGGAGCGAGTTGCGCACGCGTTTAATCGATCGTGGCGTACGACTGACGACTAAGGTAAATTTCTTAATTTCTTTTAAACTTTTGTGCATCGTATCGTGTCATGCATACCAGCCGTTGTTATTTTGTCCAAGCCGATTATGACTAACATAACCTTACAAAAAGCACAATGATACCACCCTTACCACGGACATAATAATCTCTTTACATACCAGGAACAGTGCAGTTGTTGCTACTGAAAACATTGTACAGTATAGTCTTACTAGTCCAGGAGTCCCGCCACATAAATATAGACGTTAGTAAATAGATGCCACGAACAAAGACCAACACAAAACATTATTGAATAGCCGCCTCGGATTGCCTCATCTGCCTGCTACAGCGTGATTTCAATGGCCCTACTTCTAGACGTAATATGAGAGGGAAAGAACACTCCAACACTTGGAATCGAAATATACTACGCTCAGCGAAGATCTGAATCGGAGTCACAAAAATTATGGTTGAAATGTTAATGAAAATAAATAGACGACAATGGAAATAAATGGACAAAAGATAAAATATATTAATTTCTAATTATCTATTTTTATCTGTGTAATAAGGAGAACAATATTTTTATTGTATTTTTATAGATATAATAGATCACAAGAACATTACAATTTATTTAATTATAAATTATTAATAACTAATAAGTTACTAATAACACTAAAGTGGAGAATTTCATTCTAAATTAATTTTGAGGAAAGTAGTCACTATTTAGGGTCCAAATTGGAACAAAGATGGCATAGCTATAATATTATTAAGTAGAATCTGTTAATTCTGAAGGGACAGATTTATCTATCAACAACTGCTTCGGATTTGGTTCTAGTTTCGCGTTGGGAGTACAATTAAAACAAAGAATAGTATGCAGGTAGATTTTTACATTAGTATTGCCCGATAAACGATTTTATCTTATAATGACTGCTTACAAAGCACATAAATAATTAGTTAATTGTTAGTAAAAAAATGTAAGTCACCTGCCAAATATGCTGTAGAGAAAAGTTGGAATCAGTACAGCCGAGTACGAATCAAGGCCATGGTCAAACAGCTCGCCGAGTGGGCCACTGGTGCCAGTTCTTCTAGCCTGTTTCCCATCTATACCATCTGAAAAATGTGTATTTTGTAAGTTAACTTATTACAAATAAAATCTTAAGAGAAAACTATAAATTTTCTTGATGTAATTTCAGTTTTTTTTATAAATATGAATTTTTAGACTTCATTATGTTATGTCTATGGGTGTGTTTACGCGCTTATAAATGTATATAAGGCAGCCAAGCAAAGTTTGTACCTCGCGAGCAAACAAACACACTCAAATCTGTCTGTCTTCTGTCGCAAACTTGTGCGACGTATATCGGGTGACAAAGACGCTATCTGTGCCTGTCCGTCTGTGATGTTCGCAAGGTGCTAATTAACTTGGCTGTATTGTTTGGTAAAATTTATTTTAGCATTATTTTTACATAAAAATTATGTATAGCCTACTATCTGAGTTGTTCTATTTATGGTCAAGGAATTCGGGATAGATTTCTATATTTATGTTATATATATCGTATTACTAGAGACTCCGTTACGCTATTTTCTTAGTGAGTACCTATAGACAAAAGTTCATAGTGCTCAAAAGAAAGTGAAAGCAATAATAATGAAGTCGTAGCAATGTTAATGAAAACTGATCACACATTGTTGTGTTGTTGGCATTGACAGTTCAAAGTCGCAATTCTTTAATTAGGTAACACTATTCACAAATCGTCATAATTACGTTGTAAAATTAATATTTATGAAAAAAATATTAATAATATGTGATGGTAGTGATACACTGGTTACGTACTGTACGTACTTTACGACTACTTAAATGTATATTTTACATTGCAATTAGATCTGAGGTAACTATGATAATAAGCCCTTAAGGTAGGTATGTCCAATTAGGTTTGTGGGAACTACAATAATAAGTCCTCAAGCACAGTAGGTGGGCGGGTCAAATTATGGTTGTGGTAACCAAAACAATAAGACGCAACAGGTATTCAAGTTAAATTATATCTATGGTTACTATAGTAATAAGCTCTTAGTGCAGTATATAGGTGCGTCAAATTTGTAAGAAGTCAGTTTCTGTATCTAGGTACATAGATTTGTTTAGCAATATGGCAGTTTTTGGTACAGTTCAAGGGCAATTCATGTAAATTGTGTGACTTAAGATAAAAAAACAATAAAATAAGATAACATTTTTGATTATTGAAGCCTGCCAAAGTGACTCTAACCTGTCTGATGGAAAGGATGAGTTGAATCCAAGAGTAAATGGAAATAAATAATAAAAATTAGCCAAAAACAAAAATTTTGGTTTAGTTTAGAATAGGAGAAATTACACCTTTTATGTATTTGCTTGACTAACAATAGATATAGAGACCTGCACGTAACTTGGCTAGATACGTTAGATTCGCAGAAGTCGTTTTTAGGTCCCTTCGGTTGAGAGGGACGTGAGGATTCCGAAGAGATAAGCCAGTGGTGTGAAGACGCTCGTCGAACCACGATGGTTAGTTTAATATACTCCACGCGTTGGCTTTGCCGGCGTGGAGGCTACCAGCTGGTCATACTCAAGTGGGCAGGGCGGGAGCATGGGATCTTTTCCTTCCGGTAGGTAGGAGTGAACTGAGTCCCGTCTGCCACCACTGCGACTGCAGCGAGGTCTCGGTCCAGAACACGCTGGCGGTTTGCCCCGCTGAGGCGTTACAGGATCGGGCCCTCACTGCAGTCATCGAAGGAAATCTCTTGCTATCAGCCATCATACGCTCCATGGCCGGTAGCCGACAGCTGTTTTACCGCGGTCGCACCTTCTGCAAAGACGTCATCTCGCAGAAGGAGGTGGCGAAGATGGCCCGGGAAGACGACCTCGGACCCATTCGCCACCGGCGAACCGGGCGGCGGAGGTGCGCCTACCAGCGCTTCATGCCCTGAGTTACATGCGGATGGTCGGGATGTTTTCCCTCCATCCGCGAGGAGGCAACGTACGCGCGTGCCGTAAGTCGCCTTAATTGAGAGTCCAGCAGCAGTCTGGCCAAGTCACGTGCCGGCGCCTATACTGTCTTGCACGTTCATTTATCCGTAGGCATTATTAATATTCAGGTGACCGCTTTGAACTTATTTTTTGTGGTCAAGCTGTAAAGATTTGACGGAATTCACATTTGCTCCCTCCTGTCATGCGGCTTATCAACATCAAACTATGTAAGACGAGATGTGCACCACATGTTACCCACGCGGACGCACGCCTAATAAACGATAACAGATTTGGACTTTTGACTCTAGCCACCTTCGACCAATATTGGGTTTTGGTTATTTTAATAAATTAATATTTCGTACTTTTATCACATACTATCTGCACTCCGTGGTGTTACCCGTAAAGGTTGTTGTAAAGGTACAACAATAACCGTGGGAAACATCATATGGTGTAGCTAACTCCTTATAAACTGACATATCATTTTTTTTTTGTATCGATATTTTGCACGTAGTAGTGTTACTAACAGCAGCAACTAAAATATGTATGTATCTTTTATCTCTCTCCTGCAAATATTTTCTTAGTTAATCTTATTGTGAAGCTGAAACCTACTCGAGCCCACGAGATACTAAATTACAAACACAAAGGGGAATAGAAGATACGTACCAAAAACAAAATATAAACAAAAACAAATCAAACGATATCCAGCATCGTCATCGAATATACTCGTGAAATACGTATATTACATACTAAACTTCCATTCAATAACTCTAAAATTGATAGTAAGATAATTCAAATTTAAAAAAAGAAGCTGTGTCGAAACTACACAGCTATCAAGGCGGAACAGTTAACATTTGATAAGAAAGGGCAACGACAGTAATAAGTAATCAAGTTTTTTTCTAATTATAACGAAACTAAATACGATATAAACGCCTAAGATGTACATTCAGTTATACTAATTTGTACTTAAATACCTATAAACTAGTATAAATAATCAGATAAGAGAAAGCAGAAGTAGTAGGGCAATCAGAAGGCAGTAGTCAAATAAGAACCTTCACTTGTAATCCGTGTGGTGACGAATTAAGAATATAGTGTCACGCCCTCATATTCATCCCATGGGTGTCAAAAAGGCGACTAAGGGAACATCACTATTAAAGGAAGGAAAAAGTGGTATTGCAGCCCAAAACCTCCTTTCGAATGAGAGGCTATGTCTACCAAAGGACTATTAAAAGCTGTTGATGTGATATGATAATGGTTTGTATTATCATGTCACGATAATGGTTTGTATTCGTAACAGTGTATACTCCCATTGTATAATCCTGCCATAGTGACTACTCTGGTGGAAAGCAAAAGCTGAATTCAAGAGCGGAGGTCTCCACACCCATTGCGAATGCAGGCAATATAGCACGGTGGCCCACACCGACCTTGTGATGCTTCTGCATCGTTGGACCTCCGGTCTCGCACTCACCAACTACACGAACGCTGTCATTGTACGTTGATATTGTTTGTGAGAGAAGTACCGCCCGCCCCATTTGTGCTGAAATCTGCGTGTCTCTACTACCTCGTAGGAGGGGCCACGCTTCAAGTTCAAGTTCACGTTGAGGCCAGCTATGGCATAAGTCTAGGAAACTATTGGAGTATTAGTAAATATGTGGAAAACTAGAAACCCGGCTGGCAAATGAAATCTTAGATCTCGGTGCGTTCGAAACATTGAAGGTGTTTGGAAGAAACGTCTTAAAAGAACTAGTACAAAGAAACCTAGTACAGTCATAAAATGTAAACCATTTAATCAAGTTTTCATGTTTATTAATAGAAGACACTTGACCTTTGACTTTCATCGTTTACCCTACTAATATTATAAACGCGAAAGATTGTAAGAATGGATGGATATTTCTTACTCTTTCACGTAAAAACTACTGGATGGAATTTAATGAAATTTTACAATAATATATTTTAGCTTTTACATTACAATAACATATAGGCTACAATTTATAAAGATACAATTCGCAAAATATCTTTGTACCGCGGGACTCAGCTAATTTATTACACACCAGCCTACCTGTCGAACGTCGTACCGCATAATTTTTCATTCGTATTTTCTTTTCGTGTCGTTGCCTCAGCTTATCACGCGGGAAAAAAAAATACTTTCGCGGTTATCTTTTACTTTTTTCTATATAAAACACATAAAAAATAATTATCCAATTTGGTGCAGACAATGGGAAGATTTGCGAGTACATACATTTCAGCGATTCATTTTTATTTATATATACTAGTCAGAGCTTATAAGTATGGTAACCAGACTGCTGACAAACATATTTTTATATATTTCTAAAAATATACCTACGTAATGAAGATTAATTACACCCAAACACAGAACAAATGGACGTGCTCATTGCACAATATTTGCCCTACGTGGGAACGGGACCCACAAATTCCGACTTCCGACTAACCACTGGACCTACGGGCCAGTCAAAAGTTTGTCAAGTCTGTATGCTTGTTCCAGGGTGAAAAGGAATGGAACATATTATAAACTTGCCCTGAACGAGATTGTTCTTGGCTATCATCATCATCAGCCTATCGCAGTCCACTGCTGGACATAGGCCTCTCTAATTTCACGCCACCTAGTTCGGTCTATGGCTATGATGTTGATAAAAATTTGTTTTTGATTATTTAAAGTTAAGATAGGCGAATACGAGCAAACGAGTCACCTACTTACGGACGACTTAAGCGTCAAAGGCGTATTCCAGTTGACAATATTACTTAAATTTTGCTTTAAAATTCAAAGTATTTAAGTAAACAATATGTTTGTAGGCTGAACATCGATACTTGCGTCACATGCTTACGACTCACCCTGTAATGAATTCTAACAAAAATATGTACACAACTAGTAGCACTGGCAGTTGGAATATCTTGGGCATTGAGCACTTTAAGTACCAATCAACCAACTCGGAACATTGATCGGTATTTAAATATAACTATAATAATAATTAATCTATGAGTAAAATAAGTTTGCACCATGTATTAAATAGGGTACACCTTATGTCACAAGCTACTCATAGTTTGTTCAGTAGTATTTGAGACCTACTATAACACATAACTCTGTATATTAAAATAAAATAATTGGAAAACAAATATCATATTTAGGTAAACCTAACCGGTGACTCTGCTCTATACGCCAAATGTCATGTCCTTTTAATGAGAAAATAAAACAAACTGTTTTAGGATATTTAGCATTTCTGACGCGAGCGTCACTGGTTGAGTTGATTGGCTAACAATGTAACGTGACGTTATCCTTTAAGAACTCGTTTATTGAGTTTCAAACTACTTTATAATACAGGCGCACAATAAAGTTTTGATATGTGTTTATAAGAGCCATATCAAGAAAGTGTTTGGTTCGCAATATTCTGAAATAATTTATTCCAAATATATATTTTATGAGTTTAGTAGAGAGAGATTAGAGAAGATTATAGGTTTGTTGGAGCCTTGTCTCATACCATATTGTGCTAATGTAATTGAAAGAGTCCTTTTTTTTCAGGAATTGCCCCAATTTCTACAGGATCTCGTTATTAGATCCTTTTTTAAATTTTTTACATACCATGCAAACACTAGAAAGTGTACCTTTGAAGAGAATTTTCAGACGAATCAGACCAATTATTTTCGATTAATTGGTTAACATATTAAAAAAGATAACCTTTATGTAGCTTACAGTGCAGCAAATATGAACAACCTGATCTTATTATTGACAACGTATTTCTAATTGCATTATGCTCATAGAAAATTGACTAAGCTCGTTAGCTCACAGACAATGTAAACGTAATAATTATCGATATACGTGAGCATGTTTAAAAAAAATGCAGTCAGAAGTATTAAAAAAAGCCATATTATATTTTCAAACTGTACCCTGTCACTCTTTGCTTTGGTACATTGTGGTCGCATTGACGTGAAATGAGGAACGAAACTGACTCGAAAAATAGATTTAGGAAAAAAATTGTACTATTGAAATTGTAACTTAATCGGTGCAGAACGAACATTTTGAGTTTTTGAAGCGTCTGTCTGAATACGCAGACGACACTCTAGTACTTGTTATGGGGCATGGCTTCCAGGAAGTTCTGGTGCTCGCCAAGCTAAGATTGGCCTGTCCCTCGTGTCCGTCCAAAGGATTCTGAGCCTGCTCTGAGCTCCGGCTCTGAGTCTACGGATTGCACTTCATTGGACGTAATTCTGTGGTTCTAATAGAAATAATAAGTGCCGTTCCCAGCAGCTAGCTTATTAGACTGGGTCATATGGAGACTGAGGTTGGCCGACATACCTCGGGCTTACCCTGAACAGTTGCTGGTGCTTCGCGAAGCATTTCGTGCGGATTATGGATTTTGACGAGATTTTCCCTAGCAGATAGCTAATGTTTTAAGGAGTAACTAAGGGTTGTTAGAAAAGATAGGATCATGTGATAAAAATTACACCAAATAAAATAGTGAATGATATTCAAAAGCAACAAAAACCAAGAGGCTAGCCGGTAAAGAATAAAATCGTTACGATTATCGAATTATAAAACGACTAAATTACCACAATTTGGTATTGACATTAATAATGGCTTCGCGAAAACGATCTATTTTTTGATGTTAATGCTTCAGTCACATTAGAATGATAGCACGAGAAGATTTTTAGAATTGGTTAGTGTTAAGCATTGCAGCGTTCTAAAAGTGAAACGTACAAATCGCGGTATAGGCAGTTCTGTATCATTTGTAAAATCAAAATGTTTCCGTAATGTAATCTGAAGGTCAATAATAATTGCTTGTAGTTTAGATAGTATTAGTATATATAATAATTATACTTATTTTAGTCATATGTACAATGTCATGTGTCATTATAAAATAAATTGAGTGATATGCGTGTTTTAGGATTGACATCTATGAGGTCGACGTAATATACGGCGGTAGTAACTAAAACTGCTATTTTTGGTTAACCATCTTTCTTCTTCATGTTCATTTTCATTTTCCATGAGAGTTTAAATAAGTATGTAATTGTCTATAAAATTTAACGTAGTAAATAAATAATACACATTGATTCTGTTAAATAATTAAACTTACCTAATGTGTATGCAACAAACAAATTAACAGCTGAAACAGCCCACACCCAATTTGGTATGGAGTCATTGGTGATATTTTCTTTGGTCATAGCATTAAATCCATAATCATAATAGGCGAATAAGAAGAAATTCAGGACTGTCAGTAGAAAACCAGTGAAAGTAAGCAAGTTAGGCGCTACCCATTCTGGACAATACTGCAAAAGACACAAATTTGTTAAATAAAAATAAACATTAACATATTTCTTTGTGTTCAGTATCTTCTACCTATGTTCCAACAGTATTCTGTTATATATTAGTGACTAAGAGAGGATGTAATTGTTTACAAGAACTTTTAAAGAATAACATCGAAATAATGATTTACTAGCTGCCTTTGCCACAGTTGGTGTTTTACATTTACAACAACAGCTGCAGGCTTACTTACTCCTAATAACATAAGCCATCTGATAGCGAAAGTCGTGTCAAAGTCGGTTCAGCCATTCAAAATATTTTTTTTATGTAAATTAATGTACCCATCTCAGAATGAGTATTTTTGCCCTTCAATATCTGAGTGCAAAATTTGTTTTAATCCGCTTAGGTTCGACAAACGAAACTAAATTTCGAGCATTGTGTATATTAAGGTTGTGAATTCAATACATCATTACTTTTGCCTATATGGTGCCGAATTTATCAAACAACCCTTTTTAATTTGTTAAAAACTCAGAATCCGCCATCTGACTTCCACCATTTGAAATAATTTACAGATTATATGTAGTACCTGGTAAATAAATAAAAATAAACTGAAATAAAAGTATCTTGTGATTATAATTTACATTTTTGCATTAAGACCCTTTCCAAAAATGTATTGGTTTCATTGAAGAAATTATGGAATCTTCTCATGAGAAATTATAACTGCTGTGTGGGTTTGACACCTGAGTCACAGCAAAAAAGTTTGTATAACCTGGAAATCTTTGTTTGGAGTTTGGATGTTTTCTATCTATGATAAAAATAATATATAATATGGAAATACTAATTTCTATCAGTACTCAGAAATTGTCTAGTACCCATAGTACAAGCCCAGGCTAGTATGGGACCAGATGGTATTGTGTGATTGCGGTAGAATATTATTTCAACAGTGCAGTTCCTAAGCAATTTATATTTACAATGATATGAACTGTATATTGAAATTTCAAAACTTTGTACTAAAGGCATTTGAACATATATACATTACTTACATAAAAAAAAAAATATTATTATTTTGGTTGTCTGTTACTTCTAGTAAATCTCTATAATGGCTGGATCCATTTTGACTGGACTTTCGCTAGTTAGCTTATGATATATAGAGTTATTTAGACTACTTTTGGATATTTAAAAACATTGTACTGTTTCTAACAATCATCTGAATTTAAAGCAAGGAATATAAACTACTTGTATTTATAATATTATATTTTAATTACAGCTTATGAACTATAAGGTTCTTCAAAATAGTAGCTTTGAAACTATTCTTAAATTATATACCTATTATACAGCACATAGATTAGATATAATTAATAGTAATTCTCAAGAATACTTTTAATGCATGTGATACATGATGCTTCAAAAATCCTCTTTCCTATTTTACCATGCCCGATAATGTCCATATGTAGGGGCAAAAACAAAAATGAAACAGTATAGTGTAAAATGTACTTCCCACTTCAACATCATTATTTTCTAATGAATATGTTCATTTGTACAACAGCATGTATTAGTAAACATTACTCATTGTATACAACATTATTAGGTACTGCAATTGTAATGAAATTGAGTGTATAATGATACATATTTAGGAACAACAAATAACATTTCTGAATGGAAGCTTACCTGGACACACCAATTCCAAAACGGATGCATAACATAATTACTGAGTATGCTGGTATCCACCGAGTTATACTGTAATAACAGCAATAATAAAATAAATAACATACAGGCTTTTGTTTCTCTTTCGCATCTAAATAAATTCATCAAAATAAAATACTAGTATATTAATCACCATAAATATTTATTATTTACATTAATAACATATACTTTACCAGTACAACAGACAATAAAATCACTCACTTTATATTTTTCAAATCCTTCTAATTTATCCTCGGACAGGAAACGAGCCATGACGATGTTTTAAATTGTTTTTTATTTCAAAGCAATAAAAATGAAATTCATCGTCTTGCCGGTAACAATATATACTTAGAGGAGAGAAATAGTTTTAATCTCTGTTACGTATATTGCTATATCTTTTTAATAATAACAACGTTATTTGTAAAAGACTGCACCAATATGTAACCACACAATAACGCCTGCGAATGTGACATCTGAATCTGAAAATTCAATGCGCGGTTATCACTATTACTTGCGAATAGGGATGGTAGATATTCATTGATATTGAGTTAAACATCGATGTCTTAAAATTGATATTTAGACTTTGATAATGATATATCGATGTTTTGGCTTCGATAATATCTACACATCGTTGTAAAACGTTGCGATTAAAAAAAAAACTATCAAATTATAGGAAAACACCTCCAACCAGCAAAAAAAAACATCTATATTTAAATATATCGAAGGTGACGGTGCAAATAAAATTTCTATAGAAACGTATTTCACGGTTTATAATAATGGGAATTAAAAACAAACTTCATTCTGGTCACTATTATCCAAAATACTGCGAATGACCTTTTTTTTCATTGCCAGTTTAGTAGAGTAACGATCAGTGTCCAAGTCGATGTTTTTCAAAAATCGACGTCCCTACTTGCGAATTTACATGAAAACAAATGCGTGAAACTGAAGCAAAAATATGGCGACTATTTCCATCCTACCTACTCGTCTAGATTTGTCTCTGTTAACTGTCACTTTAATTTGTAATTGTCCAATGCCGGCTATTCTTTATTATTATGAATTTCTGTTTTTTATGTAGTATATAGACCTAGTATTAGTTATTTGTATTTGTGTATCAAAACTTAAAAGTACATCATTAAAGTTGTGTCTTCTTCTTTTGATGATATGGCAATCAGCCGGATCAGCTATTTCTGCCAATGTCAAGTATTTCAAGTCTTCAATTCTAAGTCTTCGAGTCTTCAAGTCTTCGTCGTGATGGAATTAATGATAAAAAAAATTTAAAAAATGTGGATGACATGAAATGGGGACCGACTTTCGCAAAAACAAAAAACGATCTCCTTAAAGTTGTGTCATAAGGGCAACTAAATTAAATATTTGGTGACAGTTGGTGTACTACAGGGTAGCATACTGGGGCCGATTCTTTCCCTTTACCTATATTAACGTTATCTGTAACCTTCATCTTAAAAATTCGCTAATGACACCGCTTTGATCTTTGATAGGGATTCTGCACTTAGTTCAGGCACTACGCATTGTCTGAGTCGAGTGCAAGAATAGAAACAGGCTGTCATTTTCTGCAAGAAGCTGGACATTAGAGACTCAGAAATAGGGAGGCAATAGGAGCTTAGGGCGTATCGAAAGGGGATATGAAAAGAGCAGGGAAATATAAAATTGTAGATTAGCAGGGACGGCAAAAATTTTGTAGAAATCTGTAAATCCGCCACTGTTTAAAAATGTACTCTGTGGTCGAGAAACAGACAAATATCTCTCATGGACACTATAGATTTAAAGTTACGCCTCAATAGCTAGCTAATACTATCACTCCTCACTTTCTTATTGGTATTTCGTGAATCTATTTCCCACATTCCGGGCTGTAATTAAAAATGAGTTTTTTCGATAGTAGAAATACTTAATAACAGAATCTCCCCTTACGGAACAGAGAGTACATCTGTGTTTGCGCACACATTTGTGTGCTATAATATATCTTGTATAGTTAGCTGGTCTCCCTTTTGAGACTGGCAGCGGCAGGACAAGGGCGATCTTAACCTAAACATGAATTATCTTCCAGTTAACCTTACAGTGAATAGAGGAAGTGAAGAATATCAGGGCAAAGTCATGTGGACTAATAAATAGGCCGACGAAAAAACACATAATTCAAGCTATAACAATATTTACTTCAGATGAAAAAATGTGTATATCTCGTAAAAGATTTTAAAAAATCAATGAACACATTGCTACAATTTTAAAGGCAGGCGTTTATTTTAAAGTCATTCAACTATTTTCATGAAATTTTTATGTTTATATTTATTTGATTGATTCGTCTTTTAAATTAGTCCGCGCAATATTAACTGGGTGATCTACATCGGTTGCAACTACAAGCAGTCTGCATTATCAACAATCCTGAACCCACCGAGCTCCTTCAATCACGATCTCACTTGTCCGCTGACCAATTCACTTTCGCCTGTTTTCTTTCGCCTCTATCATAAAGAGTATTCTAACGAATGCTTTCAACTGGTCCTATTTTCTTCTTTCTGTACATGATTCCCTCACTCTACAATAACGAAACCTTAATGCTGGCATGAAAAAGCATCTCAGTAGGCCATATAATTTGAGTCACTATGCTGCATTTGCACCACGTGACCTATTAGATAGCAGATTAGAGTCGTTTTAGTAGACTAATATTATGAAAAAACAGACATTTAGGATTTAAAGTAACGTCTTTTTGTCTTTTAAAGCAAGTTGAACCCCGCAAAACTCTTTTATGAATAGTGCAGTGCACAATTTGTTTGGAACGAAGAATTTGTATGGCATCCTAGCCTAGACATGGACATTAACTATTAAAGTAACAATACACATAATTTTTCAGTGATCTTTTACCCAATAGAAAACATAATTTAATAAAATTTTGTATCAAATTAGTTAAATAATAAAGTAAGGCGAAACAGAAAGGGAACACACAGTCGCATGCACTAGGACAAGAAAAAAAAAGTTTACACTCGTACTTATAACATTTTTTTAAAAAGATATAATCATCACCCAAAATTTTTTCGTTCCTGTCGTAGAATAAAAACCGGTCAAGGCGAGTCGGACTCGCGCACCGAGGATTCCGTACAAACTTGTATTTTTGCAATCTTTCCAATTATCAAGAATCTGAGTTCATGGGAAGAACCCTGTAGGTTTTGATTTCCTAGCAAGTATCGAAAAGTTGCAGCTTATACGGCTGTATATTTCGATTATTATTTGATTTTTATAATTTGATTTTTTCACAGCTCCAAGGGACAGTAGACCTGAGTATTTGATTCGAATTCCAGCTTGAACTCCACGCGTTCCTGAGCAAAAGGGTGAGGGTTCCGTTTTTTCCTTATGGCTACTAAACCCTAAAAATGAAAGAATTTTAAAGCTAAGTAGGTATGTTAAATGTAGTTTGGTAACTCTTGTAGTTTTAGGCAACATTTTCTAAAATTTTAGGTATTTCTGTTTCCTTGAATAGTTTGACCTACTGCATTTGAATGAAAATCATTTTGTAAAATGTACTACTTTATTTATGTTGGGTTGTACCCATACTTTATTAAATATTTAAAAACAACAATGTATTTATAATTAATATTATTAACAAAATGGCTGTCCACGTTCAGGCCAAGATTGGTTGCCTTGGTGCGTGTCTTTTGTGCTAAACTGGGTCTAATAAAATTAATAAAAAAAACAAAATCAGGCAATTTATGATAGCCAGGAATTATCTCTAATCTTCATCATCATCAGCCTATCGCAGTCCACTGCTGGACATAGGCCTCTCCAATTTCACGCCACTTCGTTTGATTTTCGGCTTCTCGCATCCAGCTCCTGCCAGCCGCTTTGCACAGATCATTACTCCACCTGGCCTGTGCACGTCACACACCACGTTTGCCGAGAGACGGTCTCTACTCAAGATTTTCTGATCTTACTCTATTCTCACTCTAACCTTCATGGTTAAATCAAAAACTTAAAATAAAAGCAATTTTTAAAATGGAGAAAACGTCTACCTGCTTTTATATTTAAATTTTTTAGAGATAAAAATCTTACAATGTCGGATGTTCCATTAATATTTTTGTAATTCAATACCGATAGTTTTTTTCGTGTATAATCTCTCTCTCTATATATATATATATATATATATATATATATA
>PKRV01003174.1:0-108167 GCA_003709505.1 Hyphantria cunea | reverse complement strand
TATACATATATATATACATATATATATATATATATATATATATAACAATAAAGAATTGTTTTTAAAGTTTCACCGACATCATTCACAAGGTCCACCATATTGAAATACATGGCTGTATTT
The DNA here is from genome assembly GCA_003709505.1 of Hyphantria cunea. Classification (NCBI taxonomy): domain Eukaryota; kingdom Metazoa; phylum Arthropoda; class Insecta; order Lepidoptera; family Erebidae; genus Hyphantria; species Hyphantria cunea. The sequence goes on along the minus strand of PKRV01003174.1, from coordinate 108,047 downwards.
CATATTATCATACACCATGTTCATATTATAAAATATTACACTACTGGTTAAATTAATGATAATAATCATTATTTATCAGAAGTTTGATCCCAACCAACAAATAGGAAGGCTAATATGTAATAATTAACTAAAACAATAATGATTGTCAGTGCGTAATGTAAATAAATGTAACAGCAGTATCTCTCTTGATAAAACGTCAGACCGATTGTAATGTTTTCTCAAAGGAGCCTCGTTATTTTGTCCGCTACGTTAAATAGATTACATATACGTCTTGACGGATGCAGAAGTTTTCTTGTGAATTGGGTTTTATTAGATTTCGTACTCGTTGTTTGTGAATTTTTATTTTAAAATGTTACACAAATCAGCGTTTCTCCGTTTGAGGAGTCATTATTCAAAGCGATTAGCTTACTATTCCACTGTTAAGGTGAGTACTGTTACTATTTATTTTATTCTATTAAATTTAAACTTCATTTAAAACGTTTTTTTCGTTAATATCGCATGTAGCATTAGGCAAAAATATTTTATCATTTTCAAAACAAAGAACGTTTAAGTTTATGAAATAGTTATCATGAGTGTAAAATATATGAACCATAAATAAATAATTTACATAAATTGTTATTATATACATATATATTAATGTTGGTGCATGGTTCACAATGAAAGATTTGCGTTACTGGCTGCGCATAAATGTATAAATTTAATTTAATTTTATATAGTTTTAGTCATTAGTTGATACTTATAAATTTTGGCGGGAAGTCGCTCATTATTATTATTTTTTCCTTTGGCTAAATACTATTTTTAACTTGAGTGGAAGTTCGTTGTCCGTAGCAAAAATCAAATGAATACGATTTTAGGGCGATGATTTTTAACGATTTTAAAAGTTCAGTCTCCCCGCAAGACTGCATTACTCATCTGCAAAATAGTTTTGTAAGGGAAGCACTTGATTTGAGCACTCTAAGGCGTTGGTATGCGGAATTTCATCGTGGCCGTGTTCCTCTCCATAATGAAAGTCGTGGAGGATGACCCTCAATTGCGATCACGGAGGAAAATGTGATTGACGACTAACTGAAGAAAGTCGGTGAAATACTTTTGAGGAGATTCGAGGATATTTGGGGATTGGTTTGAGCCAAATTTAGAATAAAGTATATCAACATTTAAAAGTTAGGAATCTTTGTTGCTGGTGGATTCCTCCTATGAAACTCAATTCAGAATAAAAACGGAAGTAAATTTTTGTAAAAATATTGTTAAAGAATATTTTGACAGAAGATGAAACATAGATATATTATTACTTTCTGAAATCAAAGCAACAATCTTCTGTATGAGTGGGCAAACAAATTATTGCGTTTTTTTCTCTAAGACGGGTCCTGTCTGAACGATCCCGCTTGAAAAACAAAATATAGTTAACGCTGTGAACACCACTATTTGTTTACTTTGTCTTTAAAAAAAGTTAGAGGAAAACGATATTTAAGTCGCATCCTGTTGCATCACAATAACGAAAACAAAGTCATTTTTGGCTTCTGAAAATTTAGAGCTCGTGACCTATCCCGCGCACAATCCAGACCTAGCTTCGTGCAATTTCTTTATTTTTCTAATAATCAAAGCTTTAATGAGAAATTTAACAGTTATGGGGACCAGAAGAGCCAGTGATTGGTTTCAACCAGAAAGTAAAAAAAAAATATTTCTTAAGACCAGTGGTCCTCGTATTTTCAAAAATGGTTTGAATGATTGAAAAAGTGTTTGAAATGTAACGGTGAATATTTTCAAATAAATTGTTTTAATCATGAGTTACGCAAGACTTTCAATTTCGTCTACGTAATTCAGTCAATTTTGAGCTATCTGTTTTATACATAATATGCATAATACTGCAACGCTTACGAAATAACTTTCAGCTACAAATGATTTTACGAAACAAATGATATATTAAAGTAAATATTAAAAAAGGTAACTAATATTATTTTAATTACAATTACATACCTACTAATCCAACCCATTCAGTAAGTTGATGCCAAACTTTATGAATATTATATTTATACGTATTAATATATCATATTAAGTAAATGATCTAATTTCAAATAAACAAAAATAGTTCGTAAAAATATAAGCTTTTCCTTCGTACTGTAGCGACACGCATTGATAAATGCATTCATAATTCGTTTGCAATCTTTGTAAATGTTCTGTTTGCAAGTCATAAATTAACCAATCGGGAGGAGCCTAATTCTTTAGATTGCCTGCGGTGAGGACTCGACGCTGCGACACTCAAGCGGGACAGACCGCCAGCGTATGCTAGGCCGAGTCCTCACTGCAGTCACAATGATGGCAGGCAGGACTTAGTTCCCTTCTAGTGACCAAGTACAGGTTCTTCCCGAAGCAACCGTGCCCGGAAAGGACCTGCGTCAGTCGGTAGGAAAGGGTCCCATGCTGCCGCCCCGCCTCTCGAGGATGACGGGATGGAGAGCCTCCACGGCGGTAAAACCAGTGGAGGAGTGGAGTCTCCAGCCGGGATGACCAGCGAGCCATTATGGCTCGACGAGCGGATTCACGATACTCGTGTACCTATTCAGCCAGAAATTTATAGTAGGCATTGTGAGGGCTAATCCAACACATTGATACCATGTCCTGCTTTCCAAGTGGTGCAAAGCCAGCTTCAGTGTTTAGGATCATTATCATCTTGCAGATTCCAGAAATTATTTTGGTGTGGAAACATCTTTTCCGACGGCAATAATACTTTTTTGTAAATTTTCGTTATCTTCTCAGCATCTAAAGTACCGGTAAATAAGTGCAAATTTCAGAATCCCTTTTTTGAGAAGCACCCCCAAACATGCGCCGATAAAGGCTGTTCCACGGTTCGCACCATCAGTCTATTTTAAGCCGTAGTCCAAGCTCAAGTCGAGTAACCCGGCCCAAAATTAAGCTTCATCACAAAAAATGATGTTGTCTTTGTCACTATCGCAATCTTTGTTTTTGCTCACCCAATGCAGCGTTTTTTCAATATATATTTCAGACAGGAGAGTGCTTCATAGTGCTTTGATATTTCACGCCACGATATATCAATAGATATAATTAAACCCATTTTCATTATTGATTCTTGCTGCATAGCTGCACAATCCGTTTATACTCTAAATTCTGAATCTTTTTCGATTTGCCACGATCGGGTAAGTCATCGACGGTTTTTGTTTGTGAATACCTATTCACACACTTGCTCACAAAGGTCTTGGATTTTTTCATATAAAGGGCGGTCGCGGGACATTTTGGGTCCTTTCGGATGAGTTCAGAGAAACACAGCTTAAAAGTGGGAAGCGTACGCGGAACTCAGTGTATTTTTTTCCTGAGGGAAAACTTAAGTTTTTTGCAATGCATTACAGTGGACCTCCGGTAATCCGACAAACATTATCCAGGGCAGTGTCGGACTATCGAATTTGTCGGATTATATAGCACTGCCTAAGACCGCTATAGTCAGGAATTTTTTACAAAAGAGTACCTTGTAATGCGACAAATTACATATCCAATAATAAGAATGTATATGTTATATGTACATATGTACTTTGAAGTAGAAATCATACTTAATTTATGTAAGTAGAATTTAGTAAATTAAATAACAATTAAAAGCTTACGTTTTATTATAAAATCAAGCATAAATGCACACACATATCTACCAAAATAACCAAGAATTATTAATCAAAATCATGTAGTGAATTTATCAAATTATGAAGGTTTGAAATATTCATCAATTTTTTTTTGTTTAAGGTTGTTATAACGCGAGATCAGAGCTTTGTCCCTCAGTCTTCTCAAAAGTAAAAGTTCGTTGTAGGATGTACTATTCTCTTCAGCCCATTGTAAACCTAGCTCAAAAGCGTTAACTGCGTCTTGTTCTGTGACTTGTGTAGCAGTTGCAATCACGTCGTCGTTATCTTCCTGATTGTTTTTTGTATAATTAGAAACCTCTTTTATAATATCTTCGTCAGACATTTCATGAAAAACATTTTCTTCTTTATCCATTCCACGGCACCAGATTTCCAAATCTTCCGGACTTAACTGTGTTTCAGTAGCGACCGCTATCACTAGTAGTCAAATTCAAACTAAGTAAAACAACGCATACATGTCGAGCACAATAGCGGTGGCGCGTACGAGTTGTGACCTGTTCAAACCTGCGTGATCTACATTAGCGAAGATTGTCAAACATAATTCAAAGTCATGTCGGAATACAGGGGGCGCCGGATTAGACAGGGGCCGTATTATCGGAGGTTCACTGTATAGGCAAAGGATTGTTCTATGCAGTCTAATATTTATTTTATAAATTTAATTTAAAAATACGTTTGTGTCAAACATACTGTATTTTATATAATCCCTTGGGATTTTATGAAATACCTACTGACCCACAGGCAACCTGTAAAATAAATAGGTTTTGGTCTGTATTTATTTATGTTACTATCTACGTAGTTACAAAATGACAAAGGAAAAATGTTCTGTTTACTTAAAATCAATTCGGAATCATATAGGTTTAGGTTAGGTTAGGACTGTGACCACTCTCTAACGGTGCCCGCTTCAGTGCGGGCAGGCTCTGGGAGGGGTCTGGATGTCGTAAGAAAGCGGTTCAAGGACCTTTCCCGTCTCAAGAGCAGAGTGGCACACCATGTGGTTTTAGTCGGTTCGATTTCGACACACCGCCCCGCCACAAACCCCGGTAGGATGAAAGCCCGAGTGGGTTTCTACACGTAAAATAAAAAAAAGTTCCAGTTTCTAGTGTAGCGTCTTGAATAAGTCCTCCATTGCATTTGTGAACAATTTAAATATTTTTAGTCACAGCTGACAAATGAGTAATTTTAATTTCTAGGCAACTACTGATAACAACTTTTATTTTTATGGTGCTCGATACACCTATGTTCTGTAGGTATCGAAATAATAATATAAGTACAATATATGAACAAGATAGAGCTCTTAACTAAATGATACGATAAAAATAGGCGTATGCCGCGTATTTTATGAGTGAATTATTTGATAAGATTGTTAAAAATGTTGAATAAAATAAATTTAGGTCATTGGTAGCTAGTAGTGTTAGTACTACTACTAGTATTATGAAAAAACTATCTGAGCCCCGCGCTGGTACCCGCGGTACAAAGATATTGTGGGAATTGTATCTTGATAAATTAAAGCCTATTTTAGAATAACTCTGATGTATAAGCTATATTATTGTAAAGTTTCATGAAAATCCATTCAATAGTTTTTAGTGTTTGTAATATTAGTAGGAACATTTGAAATGTAGAATTTTTTTGGTATTTTTTTGTCCGTCTTGACTTATTTTTGTACCGCTGTATTTAGGCAAATGTTATGTCGTTAACCACAAGTTTAGCGCTTTGTATCGCAGCCTCAAGCTACGATAAAGCTACGATATTAACGAAAATACCTATAATCAGATAACTCGAACTATTTCCTTGAAAACACACAATAATATTTATATAGTCTTGTGTTAATAAGAGGCTAATCCGTATGTAAGCTTGTCATTGCCAGCTTATTAATAGATAATAAGTTATGAATAAGTGAGTAAATTCGTAATCGAACCACAAAAATTTTATCATAAACATTGTGTTTCCCGGTTAATGTTAACTTCCTTATTATTTTATATTATAATAATTTGAAAGAACTGTTAAACTTTCACGGCTAAACCGCTGCACCGATTTCAATGAAATTTGGTATGGAGATACTTGAGGAAGAACATTGGCTACTCTATCGCGATAACCGATATACACGCATCCGGAGCCGCAGTAGCTAGTGACTACATAAATACTTCTAACTTTTGTTATGCACTAAAATAAAATGATAACTTTACGGAAAGTTTATGTGCATCCATATCAGAGCCCTACGTTTAGATAATGCTCCTCTATTACGTAATATTTTTTCGAATGCGTATTGTGTAACTCACATAACTTCACTATTATCAATGTTTGTTACCTTAAACTTGTTGACATCTCCTTATCTTTTGGGAGTGCCAGGAACAAGATCGTTGTAATTAGAAATTCACATAAGCCTATTGAAATGATATAAATAGGAATGCATGCTTTGAATGATATTTTTTATCACAGTAATATAAAAAAATAGTAAATTTTATTAATTTATTTATAACTTTATGCACTTTGGTACATCAACGGACTTAATGCCCAGGGCATTCTCTACTAGTCAACCTTCGGGTGGTGTAGAAATCTTATAGCGTAGGCGCACATAGGTTTCGTATTTACCTAAAATACACTTTACACCGTAATACATAGATAGGTATATATGCAAATACATAAATATTTCATATACTTACAAACATATTTATATTACATTAGTACACCAGTGGATAAGAAATGTGTGGGAGTGCTAACGTTATGATGATTCTGACATGCCAGTGAGAAGGAGATCATATCCTTCCCCTCATCCCCCTCCTCATCCACCACTTGTGACGCCTCTGGTGTTGCGGGTGTCCATGGGCGGTGGTAATAGCTAGGCGATACGTCTGCTCGTTTGCCCCCTTTACCATAATTAAAAAAATAAAAATAAAAACAAAAGCACAATGAACACATACATACACTTTTAGACTTTATAATGCCAATGAATAATTCACAAGTTCATTATACTTGGATTATCGTTTTATAATAATTTAAATGACGCCAAACGCAACTATTACTTTGACCTATATTTATAATTATCAAATCAGAAATTGTACGCGTTCCAGTTTTCTCTGAAGTTAAACAAAAACAAACGTCAAACTTGATTTTTATCTTCTTATTATTTGACCTTACGAATGGGCCGTTTAAGTTGAATTCCTTTAATTGCAAGTCTTATAAAAGTAAGGAATATCTTTTGGTTTCAAATTTCCTTACTGTTTAAACTTTTCCTAGACAGCCTAAAATATTTCCTGACTAAAATCAGCCAATTTAGTCCAATCGTTCTAGAATTTTGTTAAGATTAACGAATAGTAATTCATTTTTATTATTTTTGACACAGTACTGATTGTTAATTTTTGTTATGGAACAAAGATATTGTTATTTCGCAATTCGCTTTAATGCCATTCACTTTTAATATTGTTAATAATGTTTTATTTCGCTAAATATTAAAGTTATTTAGTTTCAGTTAGTTTTTAATTAAGGTAAAATTTTTTGCTATTCAATATTTTGTAACCTTCCATTGCATCACGACTATATTAATTCCGACTTTTATCAACGCCCATGAATGTTCGTAATTATACCTACTACTAGTAAAGTTCTTTATGATTTGGGATCTGGTTTGGAAAAAATAAAATCTCAAAAACTAAAATATTTAGTGATTGCGTAATTGGCTTGTTAAAAGTAAAACTGTATTAGGCGTACACGGTTACGTAGTAAATTTATTAAGCCTTCAAACCGTTTTATTTTGCAGAAAAGCTGTGTAATTGCAATACGCAGAGAAGATCAGTCAGTATGGGAGAGGCGGGCACCATTCTCGCCGGCCAACGTGAATCGGTTGGTCAGGCAAGGTGTCAAAGTTATTGTACAGCCTTCCAACCGCAGGGCTTATCCGATGCAGGTATGACGCATAACTGATGTAAATTAGATACGGTACGAAAGAGTGCAACGCCTCATTCGTTACTCCGTAGGAGATACTTTACTGAACACTATTAAACTACGGAGAAAACTCATTTTCTAAACATAAGTTACATTAATTATGACACGCACATTTCAATGTAAAGAATATTAATTAGAAAAGATTTAAAGTCTCAATTAAGGTATTGTGCCCATCCTATGGCACGGCATTCCAAGATAGTTTGACTAGATATAATTAAAATTACTGCAATTTTATCTGATAGTCACGTATTTCTTATTAAGTAGTTAAAAACTTGCTACTTTTTTATTAACAAAAATTCATTTGGAACACATAGGGTCATTGACACCGAATAATTTTCGAGAAGTAAATTTCCTTTTTGTTGTTTTTAGTCATACATAAGTGCCGGAGCAAGTGTCCAGGAAGATATTAGCGAGGCTAATGTGATATTCGGCGTAAAACAAACACCTATCGACCTTCTTATACCCAACAAGACCTATTGCTTCTTTTCCCATACTATCAAAGCTCAGGAGGCTAATATGCCTATGTTGGATGCCATTTTAGCAAAGGTAATTAGCATGTTAATTTATATTATGCCAATGTTTTAAACAAAATGGTTTTTTAGTAGATCATTTTCAATGCTGTATAATTATGAATACATGTTTCTTTACTAAGTATAAATTATACTTACACATTACATAATTATTTTGTACTACATAATGTTTTTAAAAGGTTTTATTTAGTTGACCCAGTTTGTTTAGGTCATATCTAGTAATTTAAATTTGACCCCCTTCCTGTTGACAAGTTGATTTGAAATTTGGTACACACCTTTAGTTCTGATGACTATAATAATATATAAAATGCTAAAATCGTAAATAAAATCCATCGTAGCGTAAAGTGAGTTAACTGTATGAAAACACGGGCCTTAGATTGATGAGAGAGAGTGGTATGATGGCTGTGAATGCTGTGTGATGAATTATTTTTTAGCTTTTAGTACATTATTTTCAATAAAACTGCTTAATTTAAAAAAAGATAAATAATTTTTTATCAACGCAATTAATACCCTTTTCGGTTTTTGTAGGTGTATGAAGGTTAAATAAGGTAATATATCTAGGTCTAGTTATAAGGAATAAACGTATTCACAAGTGCAAACTTAAAATTTTATGACTTAACTGACTGAACCGGTAAACTTCATACCACCATTATTATTTTATAAATTTCCTTAAAACTTCTTTTATTTTCTATGTCAGGTACAGACGTGGACTAACTGGTAATGTTCTTTCAGAAAATCAGATTATTAGACTATGAAAAGCTTATGGACGATTCTGGAAACCGTGTCGTGGCTTTCGGTAAATACGCGGGAGTGGCTGGTATGATTAATATACTACACGGTATTGGATTGAGACTGCTTGCTCTAGGGCACCACACACCTTTTATGGTAAGTTTTAATTTGACTCTACTTCAAAATTCTAACGTCACTGTAGAAGGGCAGTTTTGGATGTATTTATATTCATTATTATTATTTTCTTCTTAAAAATGTGAATATAAGGTTAAATAAACGATTATTATCTACTGTAGTAAAAAAGTAAACATACTTACTAACTCACCTTCATGAATAGTTGACCTCAGTGAGAAAAAGAGAACACCTACAATGATAAGCATAATACTGATGTGACATAATATATTTTAATAATGTTCTGAGGGTATTTTGTTATCGTATGTAATCTTTATATAAACTAAAGATATGTAGACCAACACGGACTGAAATGATAGCGCGGTTGGTAACAAAGAACTTACACGTAAATAATGCATTGTTTTTGAATGCGATAACATATTATTATCATCGTACTAGCCTTTATTATTCCCAAGATTATTTGGGGTCGGCTACTACTAGTTCACCCGGTTTTATCTGAATATCAGTTTTTGCAAGTAGCGACGGGCTTGGGACCTCCGTAATCCTGAGGGCGAACTGAATTCGAATGTTGAACTAATTGTCAGAATATTTGAGGCACTGATTTCTTCATAACGATTGCTATAGATGTTTGATGAGCTCCAAGACACAGGTGTGTAACACTGCCAACTTCCATATTCCGAGCTGCTATTTACAATTTCCTGTAAAAAAATCCTAACAACAGCCCGACCTTGCTAATGTTACAGTTGCCAGATTTTTATCCAATTGTAACATGAAAATCCAGAAAGGGAATAAAACACAAGGCTGACATAGATATGTTTTTGGGAATAACATTACAAACTAAAGAGATTTAGCATCATAAGTATGTAATACATTATTAAGATCAAAAAACTCTTTCATTATCAGCACATAGGTCCAGCACACAATTACCGTAACTCGATGATGGCTCGTCAAGCAATTCGAGACGCCGGATATGAAGTGGCGCTTGGTATGATGCCTAAATCTTTAGGACCACTGACATTTGTCTTCACCGGATCAGGCAATGTCTCTCAGGTAAATACGTAAACGATATAGAAAAGTATCGCTTATCAAAATAGGAACAGAGTCATTGTTATCACTCGTATGGTCTGTTTCATTCATATGTTAATAAGTCTTAATAATAGCTGGCAAAATAAAGGGTTCCAGACATCTCACCATCATCCCTATCCATGAGTCGTGTAAGTATAAAACACATTTAAGCATGTCTGTAAATTTTATTAGTTTCTTTAATCACACAATCGTATAAAAAGTAATGATCATGCCCATCGCTTAAGTAGCGTACGTTCATCAAAAAGATATCGACGAGGATGGGATTCGAACCCACGCGTGCAGAGCACATTGGATTAGCAGTCCAACGCCTTAACCACTCGGCCACCTCGTCTGTTGCTCTTCCATTTAAATTATTGACATACGTGCAAATTACATTCTAAAAGTATATCTACCGATGATTTCATTCGTCGTAGATTTACACACATATTAACTCAAGCCGTTCACTTCACAAGTCACAACATTCCTCAATTTACTTATATTTATAGTAAGCAATTAAAGCCTCTATATAATTTTTGTACTTTTTTATTGTGTGTCAAATTGTGGTTTATGCTTTGTTGAAACGGGTTTCTTTACAAGTTTTCCTCTTATCGTAGATCTGTTATTATCTTGCGTCGCTTATTAAATAAGCCGTCTACCTTAGATGACTATTGCGATATCCAGCGGATGAACAGGGGTTGGGACACGCCGTTCTTAACCCTTCACTATACTGATAATATGAAAGATTTATTTACGATTTCGAATGTTTTTTGGTAGCCATATATGAATATAATGATTATGTCTGCGGTTCTACTCGCATGTCAGGCATTGTACTGCTGTGTTTGGTTTCCCTCTTGACAAGTGTTACCAGTTGGGTTGTTGGTTGAATCTTGAGGGCTATCCCTGAAATGCATCCGTGAAAAAAACCTTAGTAAACATATGTATATTTAATAAATAGCATTCACAACAGATTTTATTCTACAATGTTACCCTTTAAATAGATAAAAATTTAGTTTTTTTTAGGTCAATATTTTCATATTTACGAGATGAAAAATGTTCGCATAAATTTTAATTTACTTTGATTTTGGTTTTATTAATTATTTCAAGCAAGTTTTTAAGTTAAATCTAGAAACAGTTAAAACAGTTTTATTCTGACCTCACATTTTTTTGTTTCCCTAAATGCAAGATAACTGTACTACAAATATAAATGCTTTCTAGGGAAGTCAAGAAATCTTTCAAGAGTTACCCTTCGAGTATGTCACGCCGGAGAATTTGCATAAAGTGGCCGACCATGGAAGTACGTCATGAAATTATAATATATGTATATATTTTGAATGCGATAAACATTGCAAAATATTAATTCTAAAATCCAACACACTCGTACTTATTCCACTATATTGATTATTTTACATTTACTATATACGAACAAGTACAAGTGTGTTTGATTTTAGAATCATTGCAACAAATTCCACCAAGGCCCGACAGTCGAGAGTATAAATTACATTGCAAAATATCATTTTAACAAAAAAAAATGATATGATAAAACCAGGAGTGTACAAAAATCTTCTCACTTATTTATCGCTTTTTCTTGAGAAATCATAGAAAAGTTAGAAAATGTACAAAAATGTAGTGTTAAGATAAGGCGAAGCGTTAATAATCAGAAATGAATGATTTTTATAATTATTTCGAATTAACACTCGAATAAACTTAAAATTTTGCGTTGGGAAAAGCGTTGACTGCCTCGTTGGCGCAGTGGTCGAGTGCGACTCCGTTGCATGAGGTCTCAGGTTCGACCTCCGGGCCGGACCAAATGTTTGTACGATCTGCAACTATTTGTTTCTTTTTAAGATAAAGAAATATTTTTTGTTGTCGTTTTGTATTGTGCCGTGCCCTCTCTACAAAAATTATTATTCAATACAACTAATAGGCAAAATGAGTTTAGATCCAACCAAAATCTATGGATGTGAGGTGCGCAGAAGACATCACTTAGAAAGAAAGAATGGAGGAGGTTATGATGCAGAAGAATACGAAGAGTACCCCGAGCGATACATCTCTACTTTCGCGCAAAAGGTTAGTAATTTTTATTAATTACCAACTGTGTATTAATTTTAGTCAAAGACCCTTCCTATAGTATAATTTTAAATCGTTTTCTACTATGCTGCTAGACTCGGGGTGAAACTAAACCTGAAAGTTGTCCTAAGCTTGTCTTAAAAATTGGCAATACATATATTCTGATGATAGTAGATATATATGGACTTAAAACAAGAAGTATGAAAGAAATAAAGAAAGAAAGAAAGAATTAACCACATAATAATCAAGTTAAAGGAAAAAAATAAGACATTTAACTAAGATTAAGTGATAAACAATATACGAAATAAATAAAATAAAAACTGTGAAATGTCTGGCTTTGTGACTAAAAGGCAACAGCTCAGCTTGTGCTGCGAAAGTGACCACAGCGCTGTTTTCATCAGCTGTAGCCAAGTATGACCTAGCTTAGATGTTTTAAGAGTACTAGTCGTCCAATTTCTAAATAGCATATAATAACAATATACACGATTTCTATTATACATCGAGACTAAAATAAAATTATTTAAAAGTTTACGATATATTATATAGGTATTTCCCGATGTTGCAAACGGTTTATTCCACTCGTAGTCCCGGGATAAATAAGTGTATATGTAAAAATCTAGAAACAGTTATCAACAACCAAGGCTTAAAATAAAATAAAAAAACTGAGTGGTCAGAACCCACATGAGTTATGTTCAGAAACTTATTTTACTTAATATAATATAATTTTCATTCGGATAATAAATCGGAGAAGGTTGGTCTCACCTCGGATCTTAGACTTCTATTCAAGTTAACTAGACGAAGTATTAAAGAAGTACAATGTACCTACATTAATGTCTCTTTTTGATATTAATTTTTTTTGCTGAACAAAGGTGTAAAACTGTGTTACATTTTTTATTTAAAGATTCCTCTTTGCTCTACCTTAACGACTTGCAAAAACGATTATTGAAATAATCTTATTATTCGAAATACTGTGTGTTATGACATTGACCATTACATGTTTCAGACAAACAAGAATAAAATGACAATGGAAATTATCAATGTCACTTTAAGAAATATTAGCAAAATTTTAATACATTCAAAATTTATCATTTCACATTTTAAACCAACAAAAATAAATGACAATAGAAACTGTCAATGTCACCCTAAAAAAATAGTAATATGTCAATAAAAATTAAATGTCAAAACGTTACATCTACACTATATATATATATAAGCCACAAGCAAATCAATTTAAGTAATAATACAATTAAGAAATTGCAACTAATAATCAGACAGAATATTCTTCTTGTTTGAGAGAAAATCACTTATTGCTAAGTAGCATTTCTTTACTAAAAAGTCATGTAGGCCCTTCTTAAATAAAGTAGTAGCTATTTTTTTTTAATTCTTGAGGTTTCCTGTTAAATATGACTGGTGCAGTAGATGCTTTTATGCAATAAAGTTGTATTTGCTTTATGTATGCGAAGTCTTTTACGCGTATTAGTTCGACTTTTTCGTGTAACACTGTCTGTAAGAGTTTCAAATAACTATAAAACGTATAAAACTGGCTATTCCATATATATATATATATATATATATATATAGACAGGGTAAAGGCAAAATTTCATGACTTACAAAATATGGTCTATATAGCTATCTGTACTATTTAAATTGATCCGCAATTTAAATTACTACATAAATATGGCTCGCAATATGCATATTTTATAACTTTAAAAACTTCGTATTTATGTGTGGAGCAGCCTCAAAATATTATACCATTATCTTAGATACGATTTAATAGTTCTATGATTAGCTGTAAGCAGTGTATCAATATTCAATACTCGTTTAAATTTAAAGAAAGCGTATGCTGAGCTTCTGATTTTATTACATTAAGCAGAGGCTGTTAATTTGATAATAAATTAAATTGGGAAACGCACATCTTAGGAACTTCACTGTGGTAACTTCACAAACTTTAATATTGTAGTGGTTTACGTCCAAATTTTGGAACTTGGATGGGTAATCTTTGTGAGAATTGCATTAATTTAGTTTAAGAAACATTTATCTTAAGGTTTATTCTCTCTTCTCTCATATTATATCTCTATACATATTGTTCTAATTAGAGTAGTTAAGGAATTTTAAGAAAATCATTGCTTACTGCTTGTTATGTAGTAAAATAGTAGTATTCATAAATAAAAGAACGTGGTTATGTATAGGAGTATGTGTAGGTAAGTAGGTAGGTAAAAAAAAATCCAATGGGACACTAATAAACGCACGTTCAACAATCTTTATTGTTGTAGGTCATGTAGATAACTTATATTTTGTTAATACTTCATATTACATATCAATATAAATATTACATCAAAGGCACGTTAAGTAGGTAATCGGCGAACGTGTAGCCGCGATTTCAATAGTGTTTGATTTCGATTTTACCGATTTAAATTCGCTTTGCCCCAATTTATTAGGCTCTTTGAGATATTTGCTTAGTGTCTTTAACTTCCAGTATATTAATATTTTTCTTTTTTTAAGAAAAACACTTCGTGCCTAGTACTTTTTATTCATAAATTGATTGGGAAAAAGATTTTAAAAGGCAATCCTTTTATTTTTTCATCAAATATGAATGGGGTCATTCGCAATTTACCAGACGAAAATATTCCAACCTGAAAGGTGGTAAATTAAAGAATAAAAACAAGTAAGAATGCAGTTTATAATAATTCAAAATGATCTAGAATCAAGGAGCATTAAATTCGGTGATAGTTCTTTAAAAGTTAATTAAGATTATTATCTTTACGTTTGAGTATTTGATTTACAACGTCAAAAGTGTTAACACCATTAGGTATTAAAGTAAGAGTAGGTTTTATTCCATTTGATTAGTTGTTCGGCAACGAATAAAGGACGATCCATATTTAATTGTAATGTATCCATATTAGTAGTCAAATTTAACCATAATTAATTTTCATATTTAGGGTTTCGTACCCTAAAAATGGCCCGTAACGGGACCCTATTGTCAAGACTTCGCTGTCCGTCTGACCGTCCATCTGTCACCAGGCTGTATCTCATAAACCGCGATAGTTAGACAGTTGAAATTTTAATTCCTCGATTAAAAAACCCCATACAAAAAACGTGATTTAATTGCTCGATTTTGCTCGATCCAAAAAACTTGACATGTATAGATAATGGTACGGAGCCGTTCCTGGCCGTGGCCGATTTTTTATTTATAAAAATCTGTGCCAAACTGCATACTCCTTCGTTCGCTTAATTTTCGTGAAAAGGAAAACGAAATTTTTGTTTTACGTTATTTACGTTTTATTAATATATAAACAATCTCATCCAACACAGTATGCATTAAATTAAAACGTAATAATGGAGGGTCTTCATTTAACACGGTTCACATTACTTACATTACAGCTAACATATTTCATAATTTTCTTAACAGATTGCACCATACACATCAGTCCTTGTAAACTGCATATACTGGGCCGTTGGCAGTCCTAAGTTACTGACGATTCCTAATGCTAAGCATTTGTTGCTACCTACGCACACGCCCTGGCTACCAAAGAGCGTAGGAGCACCTGCTTTACCACACAGGTAACAGTCGATTTTAAGTTTCATAGAGAATATGAATAAGGAAAACCTATTTCAGAGTTTATGAGTATAGGAAATGTAAATTAAAATTAAAAAATGATTGTATTGCTTATTTGTTGGTCTTCCTCAAAACACAGGACGTACTACCAGTTATAATCTACAATAAAACTGTGTTGCTTGGTTATATGTCGTTAATTTACAGTTTTTAATAGTACTTATGTAGAACTGTATTACAACCAGAAGTAACTTAGAAACATAATTTATTATAATTCTAAATCTCTAAAGCATCTACATTTGTTTATAGACTGACAGCTAATCAAAATTAATTAACAAAAAATATTTAAAAAATATTATATATGTTATTATATATATACATAATTTTATGTAGGTATTAAAATACAACTAACACCACCTTTCAGAATGTTAGCTATATGCGATATTTCGGCGGATCCGGGCGGTTCTATCGAGTTTATGAACGAGTGTACCACCATCGACACACCTTTCTGTTTATATGATGCTGATAGGAACAAGGACACGAAAAGGTTTGTTCAATAATTTTCAACTAAAAAAGAATGAGTAGAATCACATATTTACATTTTCTTATGATTAATTCATGTCTGTCCATTTCTAAAACCATCTCAGAAACGGTTTCAATTGATCGAATCGCAGCTAATTTATGAATATACTAACACATTATTGTATTTAAACTTAGGGTTTGTTTTTTGACTTACACAAGAACATTTACATTACAATATTAATTGATAGCTATCGAACATTCACAATACCATACACGTTAACACACGGTCAATCAGTAGATAAAATTGCTGAAATATACCAACATAACACACGGAAATTAAATTATTCTGTAAAACACACCAAGGTTAAAAGAAGGTTATTGTTGATACATAACTTGTGATAAATCGAAAATTGTAGCTGTAAACTTTATGCAATAGTATATTTGAATCAATTAATGTAGCGATAGAAAAAACAAGTAGTACGATAGTACCTATGGGCAATATGCAACCTAGAAAATTTTGATAGATTTTTGTAATTCATTTCGGTTTAACTTTAACTATGCTCAAATAAATACTTATATCAATAACTAATCAAAGGTAACAGGTTTGAATGGAAAAAATAATAATAAAATAAATAAAAATTAAAATCAGCCTAAAGTAACAGCTTTAATGCAAAGTTTTTTTGGCACAATTCTTTACTTTTAATCATAAAAATTGTGAAAGATTAAAACATTAATATGGGTTTTTAAATCATACAATCTATCAAATTAACCACGGAACAGAAAGATAAGGCATTAATAGCCTTTTTTACTACCGATGATGTTTTTGACGTGGGAAAAGGAATAAACACTCTTGTGGTTGACTATTGCCTTATCATCATTTTATCGGAAAGTGTTTTTTTAAAAAAACAAAAAATAAAACTTTACTATACTATATATCATCATATATAATTATAAACTATTACTGATAGGTATCACGCTTACTTTGTTTTTATTTCAGTTTCAAAGGTCCAGGCGTATTAGTATGTTCCATTGATAACATGCCGACACAATTACCGAGAGAATCGACTGATTTCTTTGGAGACTTGCTTTTTCCGTACGCCGAAGATATCATAAAATCTGACGCAACTAAACCTCTGGAGGAACATGATTTTTCACCAGTAGTTCAAGGAGTAAGACACTTTTAATTTCTTTTTCTAAGACGTACTTGGGTACGTCTTGAGCAGAAGTGATGTATGCCCTAAAATTTGATCGTTTCTACTGATATCGGTGAGGGCATAAATTTTAATTTTCATGATTATCGTCTCCATCAAGACCCCTTAGTCCACTGTTGGACATATTCCTCTCCTAAGAAAGGAGGGTCTGGCCTAAAATATCACCTTGACCAGATATGTTTATTTTTTATTTTTTAAATTCTAGCACCTCCATTATTTTTGGAGCCAATTCCTAGCTTATTCCTTTCATACCAGACCAGATAGGTTGGTATAGCGTTTGTTTCAAGCTTCTGGGAGGGGTCCGAGCGTGTTAATAGCAGCAGTTTCCTGATCCATCCCGTCTCAGGCACAGAGTAGTATACCGTGTGGTTATAGTGGTACAGCGCCTTGCCGCAAACACCGGTGGGGTGAAGGCCCGAGGGGGTTTCCACGTGTAAAAAAAGAGTTTGTTTTAAGCTTTCCTTCCCTTTTCAGTGATGTAGTCCTGCATAGTCTGTACCTTAGTCGCCTCTTATACCCACTGGATGAATAGAGCTGGTGACAGTCTGTCACCCCACGAACAAATATCAATAACAATGTGTCTGTTCATTTACTTGTTATTTATCATAATCCGCTACATAAACGTTTGTTTGTATAAATCATTATGTTATCTTACAGGCTATTATCACAAGCAACGGCAAGCTGACTCCTCCTTTTGAATACATAAACGAACTCAGGATGGCAAACACGTAAGTTACTTTTTAATAATATACAATGGTTTCTAGTTTAATAAATGTGTTTAAGTGGCGTTAGTGTGGTGCTAATGTATAGATAAGTACCCTTGTTATTTAGTAGCCCAATTACCATACTACCGTGGTAATAGGTAAGCAATCTTTTCTCGAAACCTTATTTTCTGGCTTGCTCCTCAGTAACTAAGAAAACGGTGATTTCGAGAAAAGATCACGCCAATTTCAACTTGCTGCTACTACGTACTAACTGCTCTTTATCTAACAAGAAAATGCGCTCATAATTTATGTACACGAGTTTGAGATTAAACTCGTTAGAAGGTCATGTGTGAAATGTGTTATTATTACATTAGTAATGCAAGGAATAATAGTCATTATTTATGTTCTTTGCAAATAAACAATCTAAGGCATCATTGTTCTCACCGTTCTACTAACTGACAAATTGAGGTGTGTAAACAAAGTGATAAGGTTTATTGTTACCACCTTGATACAGTATATTGGATAAGTAACAACAAACAACTAACTGATTGCAGTTATAATATTTTATTTTACCAAATTCATTCAACGCCATCTAGTCCCAAACTACGCAGATCTTATACTATGGGTACTTATAATTTTGTAAATGTTATAGAAACTCTCAGACTGAATCAAACAGGATATGTAAGAAATGATTATCAATAAAAACGAAAAGCATGCATTTAAAAACCCCACCTACGACTTGCAATAATACCTAAATTGAATGAAGTCCAGCACTATCTTTAGGCCTTGAGATAGATACCTACATAATTGTAACAGGGAATATGCACGTGTCTCCAAAATGGGCAAAAATAATATATATGTAAGCTTCATTACTCGATAAGCGAAATAGAAATACGAAAGTTGTGTGTCCCGTTTTCATGGCCAAACTGCTGCAGCGGTTTTAATGAAATTTGACTCATAGATACTTTGATTCTTGAGGAAGGACATAAGCTATTCTACTCTCTAGATTGTTTTACTACGATAGTCAATAAACAAGCAAACATACGCGCGTAACAATAGCCGCGAGCAAAAGCTAGTTTCTTATAACTTTAGAAAAGTGCCTTTTTTGAATTCTATCGCAAGTTTTAAACACGCATCCAAAATGAAATTTTTAGCTTAATCATTTTTACTTAAAAAATAGATGCCTGTTCCTTATTCGTTAACAATAGTTTCTCTTAAAATATATGTTTTCTTACCCTTTTTATGTCTATCAATATTATAAAAAATTAAATTACAGAAGATCCCGTCATAAGGTGGAAGGTAATGCTCAACAAGCTCCTATCGTTATTCTCGGCTCTGGGCTGGTGGCTGGTCCTGTAGTGGAATACTTAGCAAGGGACAAGAATGTTGCTGTTACCGTGGGTATGTGCATATTTTCGCTAAAATAGATCATTTTAATTCCAACATGTTTAATTTAATGTTATTTTAAATAAAACTACTATAGTTATACTAAATAGAAAATAGTAATAGGAATCGTTTTTTCTTAATCTAATCATTTACGTCTCTTTATCATACACAAAAATATAAATAGGCTTGAAAAGTCAAATTAGTTTTGAAAGTGAAATTTAAAACTGACTAATTTTGAGCTATTCAAACGCCGCCATTTTGCGCGCGCTTTTGATACAGTCAATGATGTCACTATCATTTTGTGTTTGTTACCATTTATATTAACAGTTTTAATTGCTATAAAAATAATGGAAGAAGGTAATTTTTCTTACAAACACTACTAACTCAGTTTGTATTTGACTCCGATAATTTCGATAACGTGACCATCGACGTCACATTTCGATTCGACCAATAGTAAGCGTTTGGCAAGTTTGAATTTCCCTCCCTTAATTATCACTTTTTATTTAACGTTTTCTGAGTTTAAATAACCACTAAATAAAAAAAAATACCGTTTAAGTAAAGACAATAGTCCAATCTAGAATAATAAATTTTTGATGTATATTCTCTATTGATGATAGCAATAACTACCCACATTTTAGTGTTAAGAATGTTAATTTGTAAACGCTCCAAAAATTCAAAAAGTTCTGCATCGTATGCTACACATAAGGTTATCTTTCCTTTTAGCACTACAATGTGCTTTCATTACTATTCTTGTATTAGATAGTAGGGACGTGTTTATTGTGTCAAGTGAGTTTGATATCAATGCTGACAAATGATTTCAGCGTCAGCTGTAAGGGAAGAAGCTGATGCTTTAGCATTGCGCTACGGTGTGACCTCCGAGTATATCGATGCTACGGATGAGTTCGCTCTCAGGTCGATCGCATCTAAAGCAAGGGTAGTTGTGTCTTTATTGCCTTATGAACTACACGGAGCTGTAGCAAAGGCATGTCTAAGTACCGGTGCTCACATGGTCACTGCGTCATATGTTAGGCCAGAAGTTCAAGAGCTGCATAAAGCGTAAGTAAAGATTCTATCAACCTTTATAAATTTACATAAGTTGGACTCAGATTAATCTAGTTAGAATCGAAAGGTCTTTTAGTACTTTACGCAAAGCAAAACATTGACTACGATCGTCATTGACAGAAATTGGATTTGTCGGCCTCTACATGAGTAGTTTTCATAGGAAGCAGATTTAAGAAGCTCAATATAATTGAAATTTATTTCTACCCACCCCACAATTTATGAAAGAGGGGAAGCTGTAGGGAGTTTGTGCTCACTGACCTCACTTAAGTAAGCAAAACGGCTTAAAATTTTACAAAACACTTTCACAAGAATTTCTAAAAAGTAATTTTTTTTAACAATGTTAGCTCTAAACTCTACATTATTAAATGAATAATTTCATAATGTGATAAGTGAAACTATGTCCATGTATATTTTATTTTAGCGCAAAAGATGCCGACATTACACTACTGAACGAAGTAGGCTTGGACCCTGGTATCGACCATCTTCTAGCTTTGGAGTGCATTCACGATATACAGAACCACGGAGGCAGAATTGACTCGTTCGTCTCTTACTGTGGAGGTAAGTGAATTTTTCTCTTTTTTAGTTTATTATAAGACTTGATAATGAAGTTAGGATACATATTTTTTATGGATAAAAGGGCACGAGAGCTGAGGGTCACGTAGTGGTCACTAGTAGTCACTACAGCCGCCCTCGGACACGTGCGGTTAAAAGATAGACCATATTATTGTTGTTTGGAACCTATTTTTGCAAGCATTTTTAAGTGAAAACTTCTTTAATCGCGTTGAGCACTTTTTGGTAGGAGAAAACCTTATGAGTTCGCGCCACCGCGTCACCGACATATTGACGGCACAAAACTTCTTTGGCCGCATTGAGGGGTAAATCTTATGGGTTTACGTCACCGACATGCTAATGTTTGATGTTGATAGTTTTAATTTAAACATTATAAAGTTTCTAATTTTACACATTAATTTTACACATAACATTCTAATTCATAGGTTTTCACTTCTATCGGCAGTCGTTATGACTGCCAATTTCTTTTTGTAAACTATATTTGTTACTAGCTTTTGCCCGTAGCTTTCCCGTTTATATGTCAGCTATCGCCGTAACGGTAAAGAGTATGAGTATGTCAAATTTCATTCAAATCGGTGCAGAGGTTTGGTCCTGAAAGCATAACAGAGAGAATGAGACGGATTTTCCTTCGAATTAATAAATTATTAATAATCCTTATTAATAAGTAAGGATCACTTCAGACTCAGTAGTCCCTTCCAGCGCTTGGTGGTGTTTTATCAAAAGGGATGCTTTACAAATACCGTATATCTCTTAAATATGTGGACATTATTTCAGGACTACCGGCGCCTGAGTTTAGTGACAATGCGTTGAGGTACAAATTCTCATGGAGCCCTCGTGGTGTATTACTAAATACTATATCTGGTGCCAAATATTTAAGCAAAGGACAGGTAAATTAATTTAAATCTTAATAAATGTTTACTAAATTTTAAAAATATTCTAAATGTATTTAGTCTTACATTTTAAATTATATTTAAAAAACTAGTTTCTTAAATCATCATCAGCCTATCGCAGTCCACTGCTGGACATAGGCCTCTCCAATTTCACGCCACTTAGTTCGATCTATGGCTTCTCGCATCCAGCTCCTGCCAGCCGTTTCTTAAATAGCTAAATTTAATTTATCATACTATTTCGTATAAACGAATAAGTTAATTTAGAAAGGAATTCAATAAAAGGGTTCTAAAAGGGTAACTTATGGAGTCTTGCCGGTTGCCTCGGTGGTGCAGTGGTAGCGTACGCGACTGCTGTCCATGAGGTCTCGGGTTCGAATCCTGGGACGGACCAAATGTTTGTATGATCTGCAAATATTTGTTTCGGAGTTTGGGTGTTTTCTATGTATAATATGTATGTATTTACAAAAAAAGTATTAATGTATTCATATCAGTTGTCTAGTACCCATAATACAAGCTCTGCTTAGTTTGCGACTAGATGGCGTTGTGTGTTAGATGTCCGAAATATTCATATTCATATTCATTCATATTCAATGTCATTTTGGAACCGAGCGACTGCAGTCAGTAATGTAATGTTTCGAAAGTACCTGTATGATTTCTAGATCGTAGAGGTCTTGAGTGGAGGAGAGCTGATGTCAGTGGCTCGAGAGTTGAACTTCCTCCCTGGATTTGCGTTCGAAGGGTTCCCTAACAGGGACAGCACCAAGTATGCCTCGCTGTATGGTATCGAAGATGCGCACACTATGTTCAGAGGAACTATTAGATATAAAGGTATTATTTGAAGCTTAGCTAGCATTTTTGTCTAACTTCTAAAATAAGTAATCTAATAGTTTAAATCAAATATCAAATTATTCTATGACTTATATAAGCTGTAGTGAATGATGGTGAGAATCTTTGCACTTTGCACTTTTAAGTATTTGTTGACTTTTTTCTGGTATAGAAGGCAAACGAGAAGGTGAAAGTGTCTTTGTCAACGCCTAAAGACGCCTACTCCCTAAACGAAGATGCAAGTGTTTTGCCAATTTCTAACTACTCTATTATCTTTTATATTGGCTGATATTTTGTTTTGACCATTTATTTTAGCGTCGAGATAACGCCATTTCCATACTTTTGTTAGTCTTCTAACACGCTTGTAGACTGTCAACTTGACGAAGGAGGCAGCCCCGTCCCCTAGTCAAACTGCAATTTCACGTGGTCAAATCAACATATACCTTAATTTTTTACAGGTTTTGCCGAGACCATGATTGCAATGCAATTATTCGGTTTTGTGGATCCCAACCCTCATCCGGCTTTGCATCCTGATGGACCTACAATTACATGGGTAAGATGTTATGTACCTGTAAATACTTTTTATTTCTAAGTTTGAAACAAATTATTTTAATATCTGACAAGAGCGTTTTAGTATGTAAGTTTTAACAGTTGTGCACAACCTCAGAAACTACTTTTGTAAACCTAAATTGAGAACGAGAACTAACAAAAAAGAGATTTGTTTGAGATTGTAGATCATTGTAAACTATGAACAAAATTTAAACGTGTCTGAATTGAAATCGGTTTTTTCAGCGTCAATTTGCCTGCGAGCTATGCGGATTCCTAGACTCTAAGACCTTCTACGAAAACCTAAGGACGAGGGTAGTTGAGCGCCTCGGCATCGCGGGAGCACAAGCCATCGAGTCTCTCGGTCTACTGTCGGAAGTAGAGATTAAAAAGTGCGGCTCTCCCTTGGACACCATTAGCCATTATCTAAGCAAGAAATTACAATTAGGTATATATCGTGATAATAATATTTTTATTATTAGCTTTTTTTAAAAAAAAGACCAGTTTCGTACTAGGAATAAGTCCTTTGTTGTCTGTGCCTTTACAAACACACTTACTTGAAACGGACACAAAAAACATCTAGTCTCAGTATAACAATTTGTTGATTACAGAAAGTGTTGTTCCACTTAAACCTCTACGCTACCCATGCAGTCTATTTAATGCTTGAGAAATTAATGCTGTAAATGTCGTGTAAAATTGGAATGTTTAACAGGTGAAGATGAATCTGACCTAGTGGTCCTCCGACACGAGCTGGGGGTAACGTGGGCCGAAGGCAGAAAGGAGCGGCGCGAGGTGACCATGACAGTGCGCGGCGACCCCGCGCGGCACACCGCCATGGCCTGGACCGTCGGCCTGCCCACCGCTATTGCCGCCAAGATGGTGCTAGATGGTAACTGACCCCTCCCCTGATAGCACTGTCTTTGTTTAAAATGCGTGTGTGTGTATTTGTGTGTGTGTGCGTGTGCGTGCGTTTGTGTGTATGTGTATGTAAAACATAATTGTATGTATATGTATACAATAATTATGTTTTACTTAACATTAATAGTGAGACATTGATCGTCCACTATTAGGTGTAACATCTTTATTTATATGCTTATTTTTGTCGTGTTACAGGTGAAATTCAAGAACGTGGTGTAGTTCTGCCTTTCGCCCCTGAAATCTACAAGTCGATATTATCGAGGCTAAGGTCCGACGGCATCACAGCCAAAGAAACTACCACAATACTAAATTGATCTTTAAATATAATTATTAAAATGATAATTGTAACGAGTTAATACAGTGGCACTACGCCGTCATTGGCCTGCGCTAACTACACAATAACAAGCTTTAGGAGGATGAGAAGATAATGAATAATCACTGAACCAAGTTGCAAGTAATCATATTGAAATAATCTTTTAAATTTAACTACTCTTATGAGGCAAGTGAATTTGAAGAGATGCAAATAACTTTTAGTATAATACTATGTGGTGTACCTAAATATAGTTTAAGATTTCTAGTATTTTAATTATAATTGTAATTTGATGTTTCGCATTAATTGTAACGAACTGTACAATACAGTATTGTATTAAGTTCTTAATAAAAATTAAATAAGGTTCCTGTGTTTTCTTTTCACTTGAAAATTGCCTTTATATTTTTGCTCAAAAAATACTCAATAACAATACAGCTTCAAATTCTTTTTCCCTAGACGTGAAGAGAGTTTAAAGTTGTCGCAGAATAGTTTTTTTTTTATAAAAAGACAACTCCCTCATTAGGAATATAAATTCCTGTGTCGCGGGGATCTTTACAAACATACATGAAACGGACACAAAGTACACCCAGACTTAGAACAACAATTTATGGATCATTCAAAGTGTTGTCCCTTGTAGGATTTGAACCCACAACACTTGGCGCAGTAGGAAGCAGTGTGGCGACCCACTGAAACCACTAGGCCAACCGTGTAGTCATTTTTTTTTTTTATATTTAAGCTGCCAAAATGACTCTGCCCTGCCTGATGGAGGGCATGAGCAGAATGAGTTTTCGAATGTGTCGTACGACATCGTCTTTATCGTCTATATTTGGTTTTCGAATGTATCGTACGACATCGTCTTTATCGTCTATATTTGGTTTTAGAATGTGTCGTACGACATCGTCTTTATCGTACGACATCGTCTTTATCGTTTATATTTGGTTTCATATAGCTTTTATGATACTCTATGTTTTTAAATATTGCAGAGGATTAAATTCTCTACAATTTTCATAGAAACATTTTTTTATATCTTGAACCATTTTCAAAACAGTGGTCAGAGAGCGCGCAGTGTTCAACTATTGAGAGTATCATACGATCACAAAAAAAAATTATTTTGTTATTGTATTGTTTGATTATCAACATAGTCGTTGAGTGTATCGGAGCCGCAATGCTTTTTGGTTTTTGATTCACGTTATTGGAAATGTGTTCCCAAATTTTCTGAGTAAAAGTAAAACAACACATTTCTACCGTGGGAGAGCCACGCTTCGGCATGAATGGGCCGGCTCGACCGGAGTGATACCACGACCTCACAGAAAACCGGTGTGAAACAGCGCTTACGCTGTGTTTCATCGAGTGAGTGAGGATACCGGAGGCCCACCCTCACCATCCCCCTTCCCCCCAGGCCACCATAGTGTGGATCACCATGCTGCATTGTTCTTTTTCGCATTGAGGATGGTGACCACCACTCTTGGATTCTGCTCATGCTTTCCATCAGGCAGGGCAGAGTCATTTTGGCAGCTTAAACATAAAAAAAAACATATAAGCCCCATTGATGCATCGCAACGGCTCAGGCTGAACACTTAAGAGTCGAAAAAACTAATATAAGTATTTTTTATGAATATTTATTTATTTAATACATAATGCACTTTAGGTGCATTAGCGGACCTAACCTGAGGCATTCTCTGCCAGTCAACCATCGGGTGATGCAGAGAAGACAAGAAGTAGGTGTATTTTAAAAGAAAAAAGTTTATTAAAATAAACAGATTTGGCAATATATCAAATACAAATAACATATAAAAGCTAATCTACATACACACAATAACTAATATATACTATACATACAACTAAATATAACTTATATAAATACATACATACGCGAATAAATGTACTAGGATTAATAGATGACAATTACGTCGATGTAGATTCTGCAAGTTGTTTTATAAGGTACTGCTTTATCTTAAAAGAAAAAGTGTTGGTGGCCATCCTGATTTCGAGAGGCAGCACCAATGCTGTCATTATATGTTGGTCCTCTGTACGAGAATAGTACCGCCAGTCTGTACTAAATGAATCAAAGATTGACGCTTTTGTACAGCTGTCTGTAGTGTAGGTACTTAGGAAGCACATTTATCGAGTGCGCAAGACACGAAAAGTATTCTGCGTATTTGCTTTATCTATTTATAAGTCGCTGTATTTACCACTCATACTGCCTATAATTTTACCTATGATAATCTTGGATATTAATGCTACTCTTACTTAAGAAATTCAATGATACATCTGGAATAAAAATCAATGACTGAGTAGTATTTGCCTCTAGCTATTAATTCCGTGAATTATTTAATGCAGTGTGTTTGAAGCAATAACATATTCCTCGTTTCTATATTGGTATGCAGGCGTTGCCTTTGCGAGTGGCGATTAGAGCAACCGTCAGTGCTGGATTAATCACGAGGCTGAGGAAGGAAGGTAGCAAAAAAAATTCCTCGAGGATTTTTTTTCATTAAGGCGGATTTTCATTGCACGGCCCCGGGCGGCTATAACATTGTCTTTATAAGATCCTGTTGTTGTAAAGGCAGACAGCTCTATATTGTATTTACGCTTGAACCCTAATATTAGCATTTATTTAATAGTTTATGTATATTTAAAAATCATAAGTCAATGAAAGAATATAAAATAATCGCCAACAAATATTTTCTGATCGTAGATATTGAATAATGTCATTTGTATTACTAACCTCAAACTCTTCGAGTCTTACAAAGAACACAAACGCCTTTATGTTGAAAAAAAGTATGTTACAAACATTTTCGATTTCAGCAAGACAACTGCTGAAAATGAAAATATTATTATCCAGTAATGTCATCTGGAAAAAAAAGGTGTGACATGATTGTCATTCTTATATCATTTTTTTGCTAACCTAAAATGTTTTATCAAATGACTTGATTCTGCTATTTTGAGCAATTTTTTACTGTTATTTTTATAAATTTATTGAGCTAAATCTCGATTGTGTGGTGTCGCGTCTATTTTGCAATTACGATTTTTAATGTGTGACAATTTAAAATGATGAATTTGCGTTAAAGTCTCACTAAAATGGAAAACGACCCGAACAGCACAGTAAGTACTGATGCATACGGTATGCGACAGGTCCACTGATTGGGAAGGTAATATTCGGCCAATGTGATATGAAGTGAGATACGGCATAAGGCTTTTACTGATTTTGAAGAAATGTTGTCTAGTCTTTTCTACCTCTATTATGCTCTAAGTGTAATTACCTGTGTTTATGATTTACCCATGAAGTTTACTTTTACCAAAAATTTAAATTGACTATTTAAAAAATATCCTATTAGTTAGAATTTATGTATCTACATTTTGGAAAAGCTTCTGAAGTTAAAAGAGCTTTCGCTACGATCTCCAAGGCCTTATAGTGACTTCATATCTGCATGCCTCAGTGGCCCAGTAGTAGTTGCGACTGTTGCGCTTGAGGTCGAGGGTTCGATTCCCGAATCGGACCGAATGTTTGTATGATCTGCAAATATTTGTTACGAAGTTTGGGTTTTTTCTATATATAATGTGTATGTATTTACAAAAAAGTGTATGTCTATTTATATCAGTTGATTAGTACTCATAATACAAGCACTGCTTAGTTTGAGACTAGATGCCATTGTGTATGACATGCCCGAAATATTAATTTATTATCTTTAAGAAACTAACGCCTCAAGATAATCCAGTAAACCAATCCATTTCATATGGGTTATTGATAATTGTTGGTTCAGACGGCGGGTCGCGAGACGGGTCGGTGCATGTCGGTGGCGGCGATGCAGGCGCTGCACCGGCTCCGCGAGTGCCGCCTTCTCTGCGACGCGATAGTGCGCGCGGACGACGGCGCCGCCTTCCCAGTGCACCGCGCCATTCTCTCTGCCTGCAGCCCATACTTCCTGTACATATCCTGTTAACTTAATAATCATTACTAACATTAATAATTACTAGGGAAACCACATTACATATTTTTAATATAACACCTGTATTAGTAAAAAAAATGACCATTAGATGGAAAAACCTCAGTAGCGCAATGAAATATAGCACAAAAAATGAAATGTAATGTGATCACATTATATTTCATTATGGTGTTTCTCGACAGTATTCAGTAGAACCATTCAACCTTTCGGTTCTGCTAATTTTTATCATGAGGAACTCTATTTGGAAGAAACTCACCAGTAGCAAATTCTAAGCGGTTTCCAAAGTATTCGTAGATACAACAATGGGTTTTCATATTTCTATGCCTATCAACAGGGCACTATTTACAACAACACTACACTCACGAGAGCAAAGCGACGTATTGATATCTGGTGTGCGCTCTGAGATTCTGCTTCTGCTGATCGAGTACGCGTACTTACGACGGATCGAGGTCTCCGACTCCAACGTCCACGAGCTCCTCATGACCGCTGACTATCTCGCTTTCCTTGGCGTGCTGCAACTATGCTGTGATCACCTCAGAGTCTCGTTAAGCCCTAAAAACTGTCTTGGCATTATGATGTTTGCTAGGTTAGTTATACATTTCTTATTAATTGTTATTTATTATAATGTTATGAAGAAATAATTCGAGAACAATGGTCGAGAAAGTTCTCATCGGTCTCCTGAGGCGCGGAATAATGAATCTTACGTCGATATACATAGCGTCGATCGATATCGATTGATTGTTGCGTAGCTACTTCCATCGATTTCGATGGCAGGTGCGTGCTTGGTACGGTAAATGACCCTGCAGAAACGAGACGTTTCCCGAAAACGCTAGCAATATTAATATTGGACATAAATACGAACTCTCGCAGTTAAGTTCAGTTTGAGTTACAGTGCGATAAACATTGAAGTGATATCAATGAACCAACCTAGCGACCTCGGAGACCATTAAGGATTGTTATTCGGAGTGATATTATGATTGCAACAATGTTTTTTAATAAAGTTTCTTTTAAACGTTGGAAGGTTTATTTCTCAAATTCATCGTACCCTAACATGTAACAGTAATAAAGATTACGATACGTGGTGCAGATACTCGTGACCCTAACATTGTGAAATTAGCAATCAGAGGTAATTCTATGGATGACTATTCTTCATATAATGAGACCCCTCCGCGCCTAGGAGAGAATATTAAAGCCTCAGTTTCGATTGGCTTGCAAACATCTGTAAAAATCGGTACGGGTACTTGAAGCCTTAAAAATCCCGCGACAGTTGATTGTGGCGCCCTGATGGCAGTCGCCTTTAATGTAGGAAAGGCATGCTTCATTACAAAAGGGCTGACTCAACCGCAGTGATATGAACACAGATAAACGGCGTTAATCAAAGAATTCCTTTCGATGCTTTTCTAGGAGGAGGGGCTTCTAGGGCTCAACGCTTTTGTAACTCTTTAAGTGGCAACTGTCCAAATGCAACTGTAGTGACCTACTTTTGGGTATCTGCTCAATTGCACCCTTACATAATAAAGCATTATA
Organism: Hyphantria cunea; assembly: GCA_003709505.1. Lineage (NCBI taxonomy): Eukaryota > Metazoa > Arthropoda > Insecta > Lepidoptera > Erebidae > Hyphantria > Hyphantria cunea. The sequence goes on along the minus strand of PKRV01003174.1, from coordinate 77,979 downwards.
ACGATTTTTTTGTTTAAATTCAACTGTGTCTTAGAGAACTAAAAAGGCCACCGCACCTAGTTTGAGAAAAGGCTCGGAGGTTGATGAATGGTTTTAGTAGGTTTAATAGATTTTGCACACGGCCTATATATGGCCACCAGGTTTTTCATAACTGAAACGATGCTCTGCACAGGATTGTGCCAGTGGCAAACCCGCGCGGCGTATACCCGGCAGCCATGCCGCCAGGATAGTGTGTAGGAGATTATAGGTGCAATGACGTAGCAAATAAGTTCTCGAAGTCATTAAAGTAGTGCCATGTTATTAAACTAATGTTTTCTAGTAACGCCATTCCATTTTGTTCTTGAACATGTTCTATCTTACCTAGTCTAGTTTCTATTTTGATTTCAGACGCGTATTTTGTTATAAACTCGAGGCCGACGCTCGAAGGTATCTGTTGCGTTATTTCGTCACTGTGGCGACTCAAAGTGATGAATTTTTACACCTGCCTCTTGAAGAGCTGAATTCCATTATATTGGAGGATGAACTCAATGTTAAGAGTGAAGAGGTAGTGTGGGAGGCCGTGCTGCGATGGGTTAACTATGATCCAGATAGCCGCTGGCAGAACACTGTGAAACTGATGGGTAGCATACGTCTCGGACTTCTCGATACACAAGTACTGATTCTTATTCATTATACAACGTTTATTACTCATTGTAGGCTCTTGGTTTATTTACACGACGCTGAAATTAAAATTAAACTGGCTTAAGTATTTAAAAGTATTGTGTAGTAAACCTTATCCACAAACTAATCAAATTATCAATGTAAATTAAATTACTAGAAACATAAACCATTATACTAATATCAGTTTCTTCATTTGGTCATCAGTAATAAAGAATAAAGAAATAATTTTAACAGTAGGTATCTACTTAATTCATACTTGGGATAAAAACACAAATTTTAATTCATAAAATAATACGTTTTTCTGGGAAGATTATGAACTTTTTTAATACTTCTCTCATTTTTGATTTTAACATCAAAACCACGACTTTAATCGGAGAGACTATTGCGAGTTTTTAAATATTGCATTAACTCGTTGCAATTGATGTGAAATATTTTTTGCACTAATTTTGTATGTACGCTTACGTCACACTCTATAGACTTTTAAGTTGTAGAAGATACCATAGTCTGTTATATTTTTATTTACCTATGTACGACTTTCTGAAGTAGTCATTTAAAGTCACAAAACATGTGAGTAACAAATTGGTTTGCCAGTAACAGTGCTAACATTTTTATTATTTGATACAGTTTTTCTTAGAAAATGTTAAGGACCATCCGTACGTCACCGGCAATGAAGGTTCAAGGCCTATCATTATAGAAACTTTGAAGTTTCTGTACGATCTGGAGATGATTGCTCAGCGAGATGGTGAAGTTGCAACGCCAGAGATTGCTCGACCTCGAGTTCCTCATGAAGTAAGTTATTCTAATTAGATGCGGTATCCGAGAGGTTATTTTGTAGGTACTTATCATTAGCTAACATATGTAGATTTAGATATAAGTTTACAAAACAAGAAACAATACAAACGTAATAGGGGAAAAACTTCTATTAAGAAGAACAATTTACTGGTGAGGTAGTGAGACATACAAAATACATTACATTCTTCTAGGTCCTGTTTGCCATTGGAGGTTGGAGTGGAGGTTCGCCAACGGCGTTTATTGAAACCTACGATACAAGAGCTGATCGCTGGATTAAGGTAAATCGTAGTATTTTTGTCACCGTCTAGAAGTACTATCATTCAGTTTACATTGTTTTAATGCTAAAAGAGGAAAAACATAGTGTCAAAATGTTTCTGTTTACTACGCAGCTGAGCTAAGTTTGCACCTCGCTGTAATGTGATGCACCACCCACGTCACATCCCTACTCACATTCCCGTGATCCCGCATCATTTATTACAGAACATGGACTAAGCCGACATTTTGTCAAAAACATTCTTTTAATTTTTTAAAGTGGGATTTTAACAGCGTCTCCCTTTTTTTCAATACCTAAGCGTAAGTGTGACGTAATCGACGCTAGGTGCAAACTTAGCTTGTCTGCGTTGTATACAAAGTGGATATGACAATACGAAATTAAACAAAACTATGGGCTATTTAAATGTGTTGATTTACTTTGTGATTGTTTAATTTATCCGAAAAGGGATATAAAAAATATTTCAAAGAAACTAAATATCTTAAAAATTAAAACCAATAAGGAGACGATTTGTAATTTAAGTTCCCTAAATATATTAAAACCGAAAACCGCAGTTTTAAATTTGGTCATGTCGTGTCGAGGTTACAACTGGAAGAGCATTATCTCTTTTAGGAATCTAAGATTAATTTCATATCTCCTGGATAGTTTGTACAATAATCCGACTATTGGTAGGTAGGCAAATTATTCCCTAACCGTATAAGTGTATGACCAAGTCGAGGCATTGTTTCATTAAAACTTACACAAAGTAACGTTACAAGTAACAAACTTAACTATTGTGTACTGTCACTATAAGTTCACTCCAAAATACCTATTTATAACCAATACAACACAACGCGACACAGGGCTCCCACGCCGTCGGCAGCGGCTGCTTCAAAGGTAGCGAGCGCGACGATGCGATGGCAGATGTAACATCGGTTGCTAAGCCAACAACATCGTGTAGTAAATTTCAAAAACAGAAAATGGTGTCCTATAGCTAAACTACTGAACCAATTTTATTGAAATTTTGTAGGTGGATTTGTATCATGTGTAGGTAGGTCTAGTTCAAATTAATGTCGTATTTCCATAACCACCTTGTATAATTTTCTCGTAGGTACACTGAATTAAAAATATTTGATAGAGTAATACCAAAATTTTCAACCAATGTTGGTAGTTTTCTGTTATATTAAAATAATAAAATAGAATGTGTTAAACCTATATACAAACATTATGTAGCGTACTGTAACTCCCTTACAATGGCAAGCTTAAAGTTATTTCGATAAAAATCGTTAATAATGTTTTATGTTGTTGATAGGTAGAAGAAGTGGATCCGGCTGGACCTCGAGCATACCACGGCACAGCAGTTTTAGGTTACTGTATCTATGTGATCGGCGGTTTTGACGGTATGGACTATTTTAATTCGTGTCGGTGCTTCGATGCAGTCTCAAAATCTTGGCGTGAGGTAAAGCAAATTAATTGTTTTTTTTCCCTTTAAATTTGAATAGTAGCAAACGGAAAACACATACACAATAACCTTTTGGGTAAAAAATAATTTTCGACATCGGGGTATAACCTGAATTCTAAGGTAACAATAGTCGGAACAAGAGTTCCTTCTTTCTTTTTAAGACCACTCCCGCACTAAGGGACTTTGCAAGCATACATGAAACGGAGACAAAGAACACTCGGAACAACGATTTGTGGATCACACGAAGTGTTGTCCCATGTGAGATTTAAACCCACAGCACTTAGTCCAAAGGAAAACGATGTTACAACCGCTTAAACCAATACACCATCCATACATTACATACTTTATATTAGGTACCTATTTGAATTGAGAACATAAAAATAACATCCATCAGGTAGCGCCTATGAACGCTCGCCGCTGCTACGTCTCCGTGGCGGTTCTGGGGGAAACTGTATATGCGATGGGTGGCTACGATGGACACCACCGCCAGAACACCGCTGAACGATTCAACCACCGCACCAATCAGTGGTCTCTTGTAGCGCCTATGAACGCTCAAAGGTCTGATGCAAGCGCCGCTGCCCTTGACAGTAAGGAAATGACAAAATTATTAACTACTATTAGTGAAGAAGTAGCTACATGTGTTATAATTCCCTAGTCGGTAAAACTCGTACAGCCCTGAATGACTGCGCTATGAGTCACAACACACCCTAATATTTTATAATGCCTTAATGAACTATAGAAAACCAAATAACTTCGAACTGAGTTTTAGTTCTTCAATAAAAAATAGATAGTTTTGTAACTGTTACATCAAAGTGCATAAATCTGTTTTAGACAAAATATACATAACTGGTGGTTTCAACGGCCAGGAGTGCATGAACAGCGTGGAAGTATACGATCCGGACACAAATCAGTGGACGAACCTGGCGCCAATGCGGTCTCGTCGTTCCGGAGTCTCCTGTATCGCTTACCACAACAAGGTATTTAGGTATATTATTTGTTATTTTATTAGCTTTTACACTATTATACTTGTGAGTTTATTATATTTTAAATGTAACGGCCTAGCGATTGAAGTATGCGACTGGCGATCACGAGGTCTCGGGTTTAAATCCTCGGTCGGGCCAAAAGTGTTATTGAGTTTTCTTGATTATGTAAATACTTAATAACAGCTCGGAGTTTGGAAGTTGGGGTCTGAACCCCCGTGCCTCGGAGAGTTGTCGGTCCTGCGCCTGATTTCTCCTCGATCATGTCGGTTAACCGTCCTATCGGATTATGAGAGAGAGGGAAAAGAGAGTGCACCTGTGTTTGCGCACACACTTGTGCATTATAGTATCTCCTGCGTAGTTGGTTGGTCTCCGTTGAGATTGGCCGCCGTGGCCGTAATGGGCAAGGAGAGCATAATGTTTATAAAAAATTAATCAATTATTTTGATTTTCAACTGAATTTTTTGTTGAAACTATGATTTTGCACTTAAGAAAACAACACTTAAGAAAAATGTTTTAAGGACAATTAGACTCCGGATTATTTTCGTTTAAAAAAGTTGTTTCTGTAAAACAGAAATAGATAAAATAATTTTTACTAAATTTAATTTTGTTGACTGTGAAATGTTTGGGACAAATACTTAATTAAGATTTACAAGGATATAACAACTTAAACCTAACGTCATCTATTTGTAACTCAGTTCGGCACACGAAAACGACTCATTGCAAAGTGCGACTAAGGTATGGAGTTAAGTAATGTACGACTATACAAAAGGGTTCTGGAACCCAGAGTTGGTGTACAGATCAGATTCTAGCAAACAAATGCGAGATAAGATTTAAAAACGAGAAGATGACTATAGATAACAAGTAACAGTCTTTTATTAAAGTTTCCATGCATCGTGAGAACGCTGATGCCGTTCTCGTATCAGGCTCTACGGCCAAACTAAACATTGTTTAAATCAACTGAAAAGATAAAAAGGCCTACAATATAGATCTATACACTCTGGTCTGGCTCTTAACCTAACGTCTAGACACACGCGGACCTGCTCATGCTTATCAAAATTGTCGCCGAATATCTCTTAGTTCACGTACATCCGTAGTATGTGGTTTTAGTCGGTTTAAATTCCCACCAACTGGTTCTTAACCAGTGAAGTGACGTGATAACAGCCAGAAAAACATATAAAAAATACTTACTGTACATATGATCGCGTAATCTATTTATAACCTTTACAAATTACTGTTTATTATTTAATCGGACGTTTAGTAATAATTTATAATTTGACGGATGAAAGATGCTGGGCAATAGTATCAACGTGGTCATTAACCTTTTAACATTAGTTGAAACTTACTATATGAGACGCAGATATTTTAAAGATCAAATACTGTTCCGATCCACTCAATTACTGTAATCATTCCAGTATTAATTTTGCTGCAGACTGGGATATAGGTAGCGGACAATAATAAACATGTTTATGATGTAATTAATGGCATTGAATAAACGTTTTCAAGAAGTAATATTTTCTGCCAACCTGAAAATGGACTAAATTAATGTATCATAACTAATCCAAGAATTTGTAACCGGTTGTTAGACACGACAATAAATAACTCTCCCATCCACTTAAACACCTCTCAGTGTTGTATTTAGGATCAGCAAGAGAGCTTCAACCAAATATACAGATTCATCACCATGTCTGAAATTCTGGGCCATGGCATGCAAAAAAATCAGAATGATGAGTCGTATAATCATTAGAATTAACTCCGTTTTAAATGAGAAAACTGGTAAATTATAGGTAAAACCAATTAAATCAATCTTTAATTGTTTTGTTTTATCTTATTTATCAAGTCTATTATTTTGGTGCCTAGATTGCAAGACTCTACGCAGTATCTGTTATTCAATAACAAGTCAATAAATGCTAAAATATAAACAAATAGTACAATCATGTTTTATTATTCCAATCACTTAGACTTATTAATAAACAGCTATAGAGCGACATTTATAAATCTGGGTAAAATCTGAGCATGAGAACCAGAAAAGTAAGAAAAAGGATCATAGGCTCTTAATATGTTTTAAATATATATTTAACAAAAAATTAGATAATTTTTTTTTTCATTTCTACTGTGTAAAGAACAAAATTTCACTATCATATTGTTTAGCTTATATTTTCGGCTCCTTACTTACTCAGTTGATAGGTCATGAAAATATCACAGATCTCGTCGTCTAGAATATCTTCATCATCAGCCTATCGTAGTCTACTGCTGGACATAAGCCTCTTTAATTGCCTCTCTAAAGACAAAATGAAAATAACAAAGAGAAAATTTTAACAAAAAGCCGACTTCAAAAACTGGACCACATTGAAATGGGACTCCACAGGAAGCACCAGCTTTCAAATAAAAAAGAATCATCAAAATCGGTTCACACAGTCGAAAGCTCTGAGGTAATAAACATAAAAAAACCGGTAAAGTGCGAGTCGTATTCGTGCACCGATGGTTCCGTACAAACCTCTAAGTATATTATACGATGTAACTAAAAATTTATGCCTTTCACAATTTTTTCTATAAAAATCTGTGCTATAACACGTTGCTTCGTACCAAATTTCAAAGATTCTGAGTTTTCACGGGACGTACCCCTTTTTTCTGTGCAGAAATCCCCTCGGGTACCACCGGGTGGCATGTCGGCCTCGAACCGACTAAAAACGCCATCGCGGGTACTAGGAGCTGGGGAACCAAGTGCACCTAGAAAGGAAAACCCTGGTATCCGACCTACCTCGGGCCACCTACGGTTTCCAGATGGCTCCTCCTGTGTAGAAACCCCGATGTTTCTGTTGCTGCCCCAAAAGGTTAAGCTAAGCGCGCGCACCCCCCACCCAAGCCTTTTCTGCTAGGACGACAGATAGCCACATCTGTCATCCCTCAAGCTTGCGTTTATAGAGGACGGAGATCATTTTGCGATCACGAGTACCCTAGTCGTCTGCGTTACATGGCTCGTTTCCAGGCCTGGCTAGAGTTCTAAAACTCTCCCGGTCAGCATCCTTGGCAAGCATAACTTGCTCGCAGAAAGCGGATCAGACACAGGTGATCTCCGTAGCAACCTTTTTCAGTGATCACCTGTGTCAGCTGGAATGAGAGTGTCCCGTGACGCCTCTGGATCCAATCCTCCATAACGCTAGATCTGTTATGATGAGGCGCCATGCGATCACTCTTTCAAAGAGTTTGCACACCTCGTCAAGCAAAACTGTACCACTATACCAGTTCTGCCCAAGTGACTTTAGGCACGTCGTCGTCAGTCACATTAGGAGGCTCAGGTGTCACAGGCGGAGCCGTATGTGGTCGAGTGTACTTCACCACTCGTGATGGAAACAGGGCACCGACAACCCTCTCAAGCAGCTCTGGCTGAAGACACCGGGTCAGCAGTTGAGCCCATGAGCGCATCTTGCCTCTAACCATTCGATAAAGGCGTATTGGACTGAAACCTAGGCATCACCGCATCGCAGACGGGGGTTATAGTCTCTCGGAACCATTGTTCTGACCCGTTCGGCACAGGCGACCAGGCCTGTACGATGACGGCTTCCAGAAGGAGCTCCCGATCTAAGCGTTTAAGCTCCCAACGTGGCTCAGGTCGATATGAATTTCAGCTTGATACCTTCACGCGTTCCTGAGAAAAAGGGTCTCGATAAACAGACAGACAGACAGTAAAGTGATCCTGTAAAGGTTCCGTTTTTTCCTTTTAAGGTACCTTTTTGAATCCTACTGAAACCTCCTCCTTTTTTTAATTCAGTTAATCAAAATATCATAACAAAATTTTCTCTTTTCAAGATTACTTGCACTAAAATCTTTTACCTAACGTTTTTAAAAACTATTTTTTGTTATAAGATCACAACGACACTAGTCTGAACACATTGAAAACTTGTTCGGGAAGTAAAATACTAAGAATAAGTTCAATCGGTAATCCTTTCGTTTTATTGGCTGATAATGTTACTTTTCACCTTTTTTATAGATATACGTGATTGGCGGTTTCAATGGTATATCGAGAATGTGCAGCGGAGAGGTATACGATCCTGCTGCGAATACTTGGGCCCCTGTGCCTGATATGTACAATCCTCGAAGCAACTTTGCCATAGAGGTCATTGACGACATGATTTTCGCCATCGGAGGATTCAATGGAGTCACTACTATCTACCACGTCGAGTGTTACGATGAGAGGACTAATGAATGGTAAATCTTTTTTAAACTCTCATCCACAAAAGTTACATGCTTGACTTTCATTCATTCACAACACTTTTTTCTGACGGGTAGAACCTAATTCATCTGATCTTTGTCTGTATTTTTTTAATGAGAAAAAAAAGGTTCGTTAAATTTAAAATGACTCTTAAAATGTACTCTATACACGAGCCATGTTGAGAAAATACATAGTTTAAAATGTTCGTACACTAAATGTACACTATCATCACATCATTCGGGTTTAGTATAAAATGCATGGAGCAGTGGCGAACCTAGGAACTTATTTCGGGCAGGGATACCATATTTTGTAAACCTTAAAAATGCATAAAGCATTTAAGTATATAAATACAGGGTTACTGGAAATACTTAGCGATCCCTTTAAGGGATGATGGTAGAGATTATTAGCTATCAAATTGTCTTCGGGTAAATGAGTCAAAAATGTACCGGTTTCCAAGAAAAATTGAGGTTTAAATTTGACATAGAGAAAGTTAAAGGTCCTTCTAGACATCACACTGGATCGCAGTTTGGATGTAAGATATTAAGTAGGTACATACAACGTATTTTCGTTTTTTACACTTATGCGGGTTTTTCTATTGCATACATATAATTAACAACAATCTAGTAACAAGTCTATCTAGTCAACCATGACGAAATTGTAAATATGCTTGTATTGTAATTATCCGGGTTATCTACAGACGAGAGTAGTTTTAACCCGTGACGGATGCGTGATCATGTTGTTCTATTGAGTTAAACGGGTATTACAATTAAGTTTAATTTTATTTCATGTAGTTGTCACATCACATTAATCAGCCTTTAACAGTCTGCTGCTGGTCATAGGCCCCTCCTTGGCAAAAAGATTCTAGCCTACTATAACATGCTGGCGAGACGAGTTGGTAAAGGGTGTGTTCCAATTTGCCTTCGCTATTCCAGTGACACTCCGTATTTTTAATCCGTCATCACATTTAGATATAAGAGATGTTAATATGAAAAAATAACAGTCTTTATAGATATGGCAAGTAAAAAAGAGGAGACGAACACGAACGCCCTCTTTTTACACGAGACTGTTCTTGCTTTTATAACAAGACTGCTTTAAAAACTTAGGGTTACTTGCGTAACAAATCTATGGTTCTCCTTTTCGATATTTGAAAAAAATTGTCTTGGGTTGGCCCTTTTTCATTAAGTCGCTAAATTATTGAGGATTCTTTTGAAATTTGAAATTTTTTCCCTAGTTCACAAACATTATTTAACTTTAAGTAATTGGTTATTTGTTGTTTTCAACTTTAACCTGCAGTCATGCTGCAAGTTACTCTATTTTTAATTTTAAGCCTTAATGTTGGAAATGACGAAGAACTGTTGGTTAAAGTTAAATAACGTTTATGGATAAGGGACATCTTCCTAACACAAAGTATTTTTAAACTCAAACCAGTGTGAACAAACAAACTGTCCAGTTTTTTAATATTAGTTAGTACCTATAGATTTAACATAATTAGAAAATTGACAGATATTTTATTTCCTTCGATCAGATTAACTACTACAAAGTCCAGGGAAGGCTTAAACGGTGAAAATTAAAAAAAATCGAGTAAAATAACAAAACCAATTCCTTTTAAGAAACGGAGACGAAGTCAGTTAGTTATATATATAATATCAGACCCAACGAACTTTGTACCGCTTTATTATTTTTTGTGAGTTATTACCAAAAAACTTGTTTCAGTATTTATGCCCACCTTATAATTTTCTTTCACTTACAATCTCTATGCATATAAAGAATTACCCAGTTCGGTGCAGTCGATCGATCAAAAATTATGCGCGTACATTCATTCTATTTATTTATATAGACATATGTATATTTATATACGCTATTTTTACTAATTCTACAAAATACATACCTAGATACAAAAATATGCATATTAATTTTTTGCATATAATATTTTTATATGCATATTAATTTATTGCGTATCGCAAAGTATAAAAAACGTCACAAATATTTGCTATTGTGATTAGGTAAACGAATTTTATCAAGAAATTAGCAGTAATGTTTGTTTTTGTGTCCTATTATTCCAAATGTTTTTTATTATTTCATTGATAACAAAATTAGCCGTTATTAAATTACGTTCTGCCTATGAGGATGACGCAAAACGTATCGATCATCTTTACTTCATTTAAACTTCTGTTTTTATTTTATTAACATCTGCAGCATATATAGACATCTCCTCAATACAAGACACATGGCATGGATATATGGCTATTAAAAACTTTCTTATGCTGTTATCTGTCTAGTGATAGATTAAGAAGATAGAGCGTCACTACCCCTATTCACCCATAGGTGGGTTATTCTCCGAACGTTTGAATCAACGTATCCAGATCGAAAACTTCTTTGAATTAACTACTTCATATTTCATTTTTAAATAGGTATAATAGAAAATTATAAAATAATAGGGGGCCAAGTCCTTTTTTAGATAAAATAAGTAGAAGTTAGTAAAAACATATAAAACTTAGAAAAATATTGACCTCGGTGTCGCGTCCGAACCTAACGTTGCAGGGGAATTTTTTTTTTCTTTTCCTCTTACAAATTACTTAATAGTTCTTAAACTAAATGGTCGGTGAGTGAAACTAATAGTCATTGGCGTTAGCTGAAGCAGCAGTCGTGTCGCGACAGCTACAAAGAAAGCATGGCTGTATGTCTTAACGTCACGCTTTTATCGAGGTAAGTAATTGTTTTCGCTGGCTTGGTATACTATAAAGTTGATTTCGGTGAATCCTTATTTTCGTGTATACTTTAAAGTACCATATTTAAAAAATAAAAATAATATCTATTACATGTAATAAGTTTTAGTAGAAAATGTAAATATTAGCAGGTTTCAGTGGCAATGTGTCCACTAAGTGTCATTTTCTAAATCGCTGAATTCAATTGATAGTTTCTAATAATTTTTTAGGGCCGTAAATCATAAAATATTTATATAATAATGAAAATACTGGAACAAGTCCAGTATTTTCATTACGTCAGATTTTAAGCAAGACCACTTGGCTATGAAAAGGTTGGCTGAGAGACGTCGGAAAGCCCGAGTGATCCAGAACTTTGTGTAATGCACAAGAAAAATACAGGAAACTTAATTATAAAAAGAAGAATGGAGATAAAATAAAGCCTGTTAGAGAATTAAATCCTCGACAACAACTCTTACATAGAGAGAGGAATAGAATATTTTTGAACAAACATTATCAGAAAAAAGGCTCAGAGTGTTGAAATGCCTTGAAGAAGATTTAATGGTCATACAAGAAGAAGCCGATGAAATGATGATCCTTTGACAACTTCACAATCGCAACCGACACTTTTAGGACAACGCCAAATAACACCAATAGCCAAATATATGGTATATTGGGGTCAATTAATCATTTCATCTTTGACACAACGTATTATGACTAATCGAGGATCGTCAGTATCATGAGTTTATCTAGTGATGCCAGTTTCGCTCCAAACTCGCCAACTGGAGTTACCAGCTCTTATGACTGATAGGGAGATGCCTAGAATTCTAAAGACTCTGTACACCAGTATCAACAGCAGTGACCCACGTATACACCGATATATGACACTCGGGAAGTACGAGAAAAAATTAAACTGTCTTGGAATCCACAACGAAATTAATCAGAAGAAAAATTGAAAAGTTGAAAATATACTAGTCCAATACCTCTATAGCAAAGCGAGAGACAAAATGAAGCCAAAATAGGCAGACACCTTTTTCAAACCGGGAAGTTCCATGGATAAAATATTATCTGGATAAAATATAGAGCTTCAGCTTCATTCCGATCCCCCACTCCCGCTCATGCTCGAGAGAGGCATTGGCCTGTCCCTCAATTGGTCTGTGCCGTATCTTCATCGAACACCAACACCACGTCATCCTCGCCTCGCGCCACTCCACCCTCTTAACTGATGCAGTAAGGGATCGAGTAGTAGATTCCAGAGCAAGGGTCCTCCTATAGATCCCTGGATGCATCCTTTTTGGGTATTACGGCTGCTCTCCCCGCATATCTCACTATGACAGCTCTATCGCTGAAGTAACTGCTGATTGCTCGTCTTAAACTAACCTGTAGGCTTAACCAATCGGCCTGTAGGCTTTAAGAGTATCGTAGATGTCTCTACCTAGCTTCTTTACCACCACTACGGCATCTTTCCATATGTTGGGAAAGAAACATGCCATTAATATAACAGGTAGGAAGACAAACTTAAGTAAGATTAAGTACTGCTGGACTATTTCTGCAGAAACTTGACAGTCAGTTGGCCTCAAAGCGTAGTAGCTTCGTGGTTTAGTCAGACTCTATTGTTATACTTTCCTAAATGTTTAAAATTTTTACGAACTTTATGCTGATCAATATTCAACAGTTACACAGTTATGCATGGTCCAACGATCTAAGTACTGCTGGACTATTTCTGCAGAAACTTGACAGTCAGTTGGCCTCAAAGCGTAGTAGCTTCGTGGTTTAGTCAGACTCTATTGTTATACTTTCCTAAATGTTTAAAATTTTTACGAACTTTATGCTGATCAATACTCAGCATTTTCACAGTTATGCATGGTACCAACGGTCTAAGTACTGCTGGACTATTTCTGCAGAAACTTGACAGTCAGTTGGCCTCAAAGCGTAGTAGCTTCGTGGTTTAGTCAGACTCTATTGTTATACTTTCCTAAATGTTTAAAATTTTTACGAACTTTATGCTGATCAATACTCAGCAGTTACACAGTTATGCATGGTCACACCAACGATCCAAACTAACTAACACGGACTGCCAGTGTATCTGATGACTGATGATAATTAAGAAGAGCTTCGTATCGAGTAACGTCATGTACGAGCACCAAAATGAACATTTCAATAGTCAGCCCATGTCGTGTATATCTTCTAGCTAAACTTGGCGTACCCCTGGTTGTGACCGCAAAGGAAATTTTCAAATATTTTCTTTCTCACTAGCGCAATCATATACTCTCTCTCGTGTTGGACGGGAATACTTACTACCACTTGTTGAACCAGTGATAGAAATATAAGCGTTAGGGCAAAGTTACGGCATTTGCGACTGTAGGTCATTCTTCTTAGTGATTACGTAGGACTTCTTTGTGAATTAAATATTTTGGTATCAATATTAAACTCAAAGGAGTGACAAGTATTATTCAAATTTAACCTTTACTAACTTTTTAAAATTAAAAAGCTAAGTTTTTTTAATTTTCACATAGCTCTAGCAATTTATTCAGTTTGTTCCCCTAGTGTTTTGTAATTCAAAACAATATTACATGTACCCTTCATGTTATCATCATAGGTGTATTGCTCTTGCTATATCACTGTTGATTATATTATCATATGAACTTTCATTAAAGTTTTTCAAGAAAGAGACCTCAAGTGTCCTTTCTTGAGGTCTCTGATATGATGTTTATGTTATCTCATTGTCCTCTTACGACCTTCAGCAGAACTGTATAGTGGAATGAGATAAGATATTATAATCAAGCAAGTTTTGAGTACTTATTAAGAGTTCAGGATCATATACTTGATAGCAGATAAAGAGTTCAAACTCTTTATCTGCAATCAAGTTTGTGATTCCTTTTAAAATCTTTTGATTTCCGTAGATTCTGTAACAGTTAAAAAGTGGCTTACAAACACATATCATTTAATCTTTCGAGTGATACATAGTACTAGAACTATGATCACGAATGAAGTTTACATTACCAGTATCTACCGCAACACCCATTCTTATAGGATGTTGAGAAAGCGCCTGAGACAGATTGTAATAGTATTAACGCATAAACTCTGCTTAAATGCTATTTGAAAGTTTTTTAAAAAGGATTTGGTATATTAAAATTATACATAGAACATTTTTTGAAATATTCAGGTACGAAGCCACAGATATGAACATCTACCGGTCGGCATTGTCTGCATGCGTGATTATGGGACTTCCCAACGTATACGATTACATCCACAAGCACCGTGAACGCCTTATGGAAGAAAAGCGTCAAAAGATCCTGCTGTCGGAGACTGCCCGCCACGGACAACACCGCACAGCCCTTCCGGATGTTAGTGTATGTATTCATTTATATTGTGAACTAGAATTACGACCTACCAAAATAACCTAGGACATGGTACGTGTATGGTAAAAATATTCAAAATATCTACAAACAAACTGTCTGTAAAGTTGAATCTTTTACCAGTATTTCGTTGCATAAGACAGTGGTAAATTATAAAATTAATTACGTGCGTGTCAAGGGTTTGTTGGGTACGCCATTTGCAAACTGATTTTACTCAAAGTTAATCCCATTTCAATTTATCGAAAATAGCCCCATCAAGTGATGAATAATGTTGGAATGGCCTCACTCGTCATTCTTTAGCGCGAATCATGCGAATAAAGCTGAAAAAACCAGACAAAACTTTGTAGGATTAACCTGCTGGCCATTACTTCTTAATAAAGCGAATAAAATACAGATAGAATAAAATGAATTTAATTGATGGTTTGACGACACATCGGATTGAATGCGGAACTTAGCAATACCCGCGAGTCATTATCACTAGACTGCGTGCGTGCATGCAAGTCAAGGAGTGTGGGCGGCGCCGGCGTCCGCAGATTTGCGGGCGTTCGAGTCATAATTAGCAGGCGAATGAGTGGATTGGAGAGGATCACGCTCTTCACCTTAGACCCCGACTGCATTCAACTAGCGCTCTGTTTATGTGGAGCCTTACACGAATAGCAATATTGAGTCAGCTAATTTATTCTGTTAACCTACACCTGACCTTTGTCTTATCTTCGACCTTTTCATCAGTTTTCTAAGCTAATGTAAATACTACTATAATCAAAAATAAATTACTATTATATTTTATAGAATAGTAATTTATTTTTGATTTATTTATTTTCGCCCGCGTGTCTGTTAGTTATCGCGACAAAAAGTACCCTATGTCCTTCCTCAGGAATCAAAGCATCTCCATGTCAAATTTCATTAAAATCTATGCTGTAGTTTATGTAAAGGTTAAGATTGCTAATGCTTCAATCAATCAATCAATCAATCAACATCCCATAATGTCCCACTGCTGGGGCTCGGGTCTCCACTCAGGAGAGAGTTAAGGCCATAAGGCTAATGTTTAGTATCGGTAAATGGTCAACTGTGGCTTTTCTATAATCTACATTGAGGTTATACATTGAGGAACGTATGGGTTCCTCGATGTACAAACTCAATGTAGGTAATAGTACCTACATTTCAATGTATAGTTTATTATGAATTATGATATTTTATATTTAACTCTTAAAGAAGTATTGAAAGGGTTATTATGATATACACAATATGTAATCGTCAATAGAGAGGGCAACGGTCACTTGCGATAGCCACGTGAGGATAAAACTATAAATATTAGTTTAAAGCAAATTAATAGTGAATATATGAACATTGGGGGTCTATTCTTTAATCAAATATACATAACTATTTTAGTATTTTTTATATTTTTTTACCGTAAAATGTCTTTTGGCTGAGATAATGGAGAGCTGATAGTGGCCATTATGAAGTATTTTAGGTGAGATACTCTTTTATATAACAGATTAGCTAATATTCTAGAAGGTGTAACAATTGGCAGTAATTTGTTTTATCTGCATGCCGTAAACTACCTTGTCTCAGCACACGGGGAACAGCAGTTATAATAAGGACGTCTGTTGAACATCATGAACTGCCTAAATTTTGTTCAGGACACATCTATGGCATCACAGTTCAAGGCCAGTTTCTGTAACTGTGGAAGACGCGGACACGGGCGCACGCGAAATAATATCCAAAGAATTAAGTTTACATATGACTCTGAAAACCAAGGATGATATCGATAGGGCATTAGCGAAATTTAAGCTGACAGTCTAGTCGGCAAATGGAATCTACTCCGGCAACTAACAACCAGAGGTCAAGAAAAATTAGGATCAAAAACTCAAACAAGCCTTTTAATCTCAAGCAACCTATAGGTTGCTGTATACAGCTAAACAACAACCAATGGGCAAGAACGAGGCAGGAAAAAGCAAATGTATTTCATGCGCGCCTAGTAAAAGTATTCACTACAAACTGAGCCGATCCACATACTGACGATACAGATATTGATAATATCCTGAGCCAACCGTTTCAATTGTGATTGCCACAATTGAAACTTAAACATGTCACCACTAAGGAAATAACGAGAACCATTAGGAAAATGGATGATAACAAGGTACCCGGTTTCGGCCTCATTAACGAGATAAGTTATAATGTATCCTTGATATCCAACAGGCCTTTGATAGAATTTGGTATAGGGGAATGTTGTGCAAAATAAAATCCCTTCTCCCGTCTTCCTTCTTTGCCATCTTAGAATCATACCTAAGGAACTTGATATTCCAAATAAAAGAAGACGACTGCACTTCACCATTTCATCCTATCTTGGTTGGAGTTACTCAAGGCTCCGTCCTGGGTCCAGTATGATACTCTCCGTACACTTCTGATCTTCCTCAAAGTGACAACTTAACAGTAGCAACATACGCAAATGACACGGCTATTCTTGCATGTAGTAATTGTCGCTACCGAGGCTTCCGTAAACCTACAAAGTGCTCTAAATGTCGTTAACAAATGGCTAACCAAATTGAACATAAAATCTAGTACATATAAATCAGTCCATGTGACTTTCGCCTTACAAAGGGGTCACACCTGTCTCGTTGGGTGGCAATGAACTCTAACAAAGTGATTTAGCTAAATATCTGGGCATGCACTTGGACGGAAGACTCATATGCAGGAAAGACATGAAAAAAAAAGATGATATCAGCTTAAAGTACACAGAGTTCCACTGGTTACTCGGAAGGAACTCCAAATTGTCTCTAGGTAATAACCTCTTTATATATAAAACCATGCTAGAACGTGTACTTCAAATTGGTTTCTTCAAATATTTGGGGGAAAGCGGTGTAATTCAAATTTAAAAAAACAGCACTCGGAGCAAGTTCATATTATGTACAGGTTCATTTTTACGGACTTAGAGATATCTATGTACTCATCAGATTCAACACCAGCTAGTAACTGTAGAATATCAGCCTAAAATCTGAACCAACACCAAACTCTCCAAAACCAACACAACTCAAACCAAAACCAACAGTCTGGAACAACTGTAGTTTAAAATCGTTTCGCAACAATTGAAACCATTGAGAAGAGACTCTCGAACATGAGGATTGGACAAATTAAGAGAAGATGGGATCTGGAACTGACGGATGGCCTTATAGTGAGACCTCGAAGTGAGACTTGTGGATCATAAAACAGGTAGTAGCAAGGCTATAAACATTGCCGTATTATTCAAACTTAGATGACATGTTGTCGCCCGCTAACTGAAGTATCAAAATATGCCATTTCAGATAATTCGTATAAATGTCATAGGAGGTCATATAGGAGATCTTACCGCTTCTGAAATAATATTAATAGTATAAGAGAATTTAATTAATTCTTAGAGATGTTATAAAACATATACCATTAGGCGATACGTTTGCTCGTTTGCCACCTATATCATAAAAAATAATAATATACGAACATGGAAAAGTTATGCATATTAATGTCGAATCGAGGCCAATTTTTATTTCTATGTACATGCTTAGAAATTAATTCAGTATTTGTCAGTTAAGGTAAAATTAAGGAAGGCCATCAGGAAACAACATCCTTTGTTCTAGAAATTCCATAAAGCAGAGAGGAGATATATTCGGTGTCGGATATTGAAATATTTGTTTGCAGAGTAACCGGCCGTGGTTGATGCAGGTACACCTGATGGAGGACAATGACGACATGCTGGAGCAGCTGGGCCTCATGGAAAATCAGGTGAACAATAACGACGCACCGCTCCCGCCACCGCCACCACCACCGCCTCTGCCCCCGCAGCCCATGGAGCAAGATTAACGGCTTCACAGTATCATAGGTGAGATGGCTTCATAAACTTTTATGGCTCTAAAGGAATAAAGTACTCTTTTGGCTTTTTCAGTTGATGGATAGTAAGTTTGTCGAGCCCTATGTGACGTCAATATTTATGTTTACGTTATTATCATATTTGTCTGCGGTTATCGTCATAAATATACTGATAGCAAATTTAAATTTTTTGTGAGCTCTATGAAAATTCCCCTCTTCATGATATCTCAAGTGTAAATCAACTGTCCTTTTTGCTTTTCAGGTTTTCTTGCCATTAAACTTATCAATAATTCGAAAAGCCCATTCCAACAGTTAAGTACCTAATCAATAAGTTCTTGAAAAAATAAAGATCTTAGGAAAAAGTATAGTGAAGTTAATATTGTGTAAAATTATTATGTAGCCGTCTTTATTTTTAAAAATATTTACGTTTATTTTAGAAATTTTGCCACATTTATAATGTTGTGATATTTTCATAATGTGAATCATTCCTGTATTTTTGGAATATTTTTGAAAATTGTATGAAATTTTTCAGACAAGTATATGATACTTAATAAGAAAGAATGGTGTGTTTTATTAACAGCTAACTAATGAGAATAGTTGATTTTATGTTTGACAGATTTTTTTTCTTAAGTCCGTCATCCATTAACTACGTACCTATGACGAACTTCGAACCTTTTTTAAGCCCCGAAGCAAAAAGAACAGTATTATAACTTTGACGTCGATGTCTCTGTGTGTGTGTGTGTGTGTGTGTCGATTTCGATGCTGTTCTTTCTATTTGAAAGCTAGTTTCCCTGCGGTGGTTCTTAGCTATATTTGGCTAATATCGGTTCTGCATTGTAATAGGTACTATTACAATGCAGAACCGATATTAGCCAATCTCTTTATCAAAATGGTGTAAGACATTTTTGGCGTATGATTACTCCATTAAGTGCTTCACGCGTTCCAGTATTTTTTATTGGTCTGTGCGGAAATCCACCCAAGTACGACCGGTTGGTAGTTATGTACTAGTAGCCGGGTAACTAGGTGCACACTAGCAAGGTAATCCCTGGATCCCTGACGTCTCCATAAATAACCAGAAAACAAATATCTGAACGCACAACAACGAATATGTACATCATATTTTATTTTTATTTTATTTTTATTTATACATTATGCACATTAATAGTGACAAAGGTGGACTTAATGCCGTAGGCATTTTCTATCAGTCGACTTTAGGGTGATGCAGAGCCAACACAAGGTAGATGCACAAAACTAAACATATGTTGATATCATATCTGAATAATAAATAATTGAACCATAAGTAGTAGTTATATTAATACATATAATGAACACGTATTTAAATACATACATTTACATACATAAAAATACACATAAATATATAATATATACGCAATATAATTTTATATGGGGACAGTACGATGGTATCAAGGTGGATCTGAATGTGTAGAAAATGTTTTCACAATAAGTGTTTAAAACTTTGCCTAGTTTTAGCCATCTTCATCTCAAGAGGGAGCTCGTTCCATAGAAGGATAGCTTGTACGAAGAAAGTTGAGTCAACTTTTATTTTTCCACATTTTTATATACCACATAAAATTTTAGTTTTCTTTCCTTTAAAAATCATCTACCTTACTAGGAATAAATATTCCTGGGCAGCGGGGATCTTACAAACCTACATGAAATAGGCACAGAAAACACCCAGACTCAGAAAGACAATTTGGATCACACAGCACAGTAGGAAGTGACTAGGTGGACACTTTAACCACTACGCCTACAGTTCTTCATCATAATGACGCCATTTATTTGCATTTTTTTTCTACTTTTGCGATATTTCGAGTGAACTGCGCATACCTATAGGTATTCGGACAATGTCTGTATGATCTGCAAAATATTTTTTTCGGAGTTTGGGTGTTTTCTATGAATAATATATATGTATTTAAAAGTACCTATACATGTATTTTTATCAGTTTTCTACTACCCATACTACAAGCTCTGCTTAGTTTGGGACTAGATCACATTGTGAGTTAGATGTCCAAAAAATATTTTTATTTTATTACATCATTATTATATTATATACCCATCTAGTTGATTGGAAATCCTTATTCAATAACATTCTTAAATTTGGAGAGACTGAGATTTCATCGTTCCGAAAACAGTATACAATGTCCCATGTAGACATTTAGTATAATAAACTAAAATTGTTGTTGTTAGTATTTTAATACATGTTATCTTTGTTTTATGAGCGCTTAAATTTTTCTCAAACTTTCACAAATTTTTCGAGACCAAAATTATCTAAATCGGTTCAGTGATTCTCAAGTTTCTTAAGATTTATCAACGGCAATTCCTTAAATTGTAATAGAAAGGAGACTTTGTCAAGAAAATCAATAGATTTCACCCCCCTTAATTCCTTACATTATTAATTGCTGCCCCCCCCCCCCCTCAGCACCACTATGATAGAAAAATTTACAAAAGGAATGAAGAACATAGCTATCAAGTGAAAAACAAAATACTAACCACCAACAAATTCACTAAACTCAATCTATTTTGTTATCGTTTATTATTCAGTGTAGACTACTAATATAACCTCTGTCCTATACAAACATGACATTATCTAACGTCTATAAATACTGTATGCTCAAATGCGATAAGAGATGAAGTAGGAATAATTAAGAAAAAAAAAACAATAAATTTTATGTAACTAAACAACATTTTATCTCTCCCTTCTAATCTCGGAACAATATCTGTAGTAACAATGCCTCGTAACAATATGTTCCAATTCAGTACACATAAGAAAAGTTCTATCAAAACTTCACTACGTGTCGTATTGTCGATCTTTATTATCCTGACAAACTGCTTCACTAATTCTTGTTGGTGGAAATGTATTGACACCAGCATCGCTAGCCATTCTTTGCCATACACGCTCCGTCCACGCCACTGCCGTGAAACAGGCACCGTTACTGATGAAAGCTCTTAAAGCAACCGCACTAATACCGCGTGACATGCACTTCCATCCATCTGTTCGCACTGACTGTAAGAAACAGTCCCATGCTCCTGTGTACCGGCCTACTACGTCACCCTGGAGTCTTGATTTAACCACATCGATAGGATACAAACATACCCACGACAGTGTGCCGGCAACACCCCCCGAAATAAAAACTTTTGTTACACTTAATTCGCCACGTGTCATTGCTTCGTATGTGCCAAAATAAATTGCAAACGCCGGGCAGTCACGAGCTATTGTCACCCCTTGTCCACGAAATAAGGCTCTGAAACCTCCAGCCTGGAAAATATGACGTGCTCCTGATAAAGCTCCGTTTGGCATGCCATCTCCAGGTTTAGCGAGCTGCTGTCGTGTCTTCACTAATTCCACAGGGGCACATGCGAAGCTTTGTAGCATACCAGCGGCTGCACCGGCCGTCGCATGTGTGTATATAGAATCTGGATTGGGTAAAACCCGCCTAGTGTTTCCGTATGCTCCAAATACGATGGCATTGACAGCTGCTATTCCTCCTAAAGGAGCTCCCACTCCCCTATAAACATTAGCTAATGTTCCTCCTTTCAATAAAGATTTTGCACATTCCAATGCACCTCCTCTTCCAGACTGTACGTGTACTTTCAAAGTATCTAACGGATGACCGGCTATGATACCAGCGCAACCTGAAATACAGTAAGACATTTGTATATTAGGATATCTGTCCATTTGGCTATTTACTAATTTTTGCCAATAAATTACGTATCAAGATAATGAAATGATGGTCTCTACCTCCTATACACCCTGCTACGAAGTCCAAAGCCATTATCCTCAGATAATAAAGTTTTTCACAAGGACGTATCTGGAAGAAAACACTATTATAATACCATACCTAAATGTATATAAATTTCTAGCTTATTCTGAAAACACCAAAACCCCAGCACTAGAAATCAATTTCGACACGGTTAAGTACATTTTATTATATACACGGCAAGTAACAGAAGAGAGTTACATCAGACAAATCTTCAAGTATACAGCGAATATCCATTATCTAATATTTAAGTCATTAAAAAAATAAAATAACATTTAATCAGTTATTTACGTTTAAATTTGCGAAAGCCGATATGGCGATTTGACCTTAGGTTCACAAAAAAACGTAACTTTTTTCTTACCTCTAGTGTTCAAATGAGGTAGTCGTAATGTGAATTCACGTTGTCTCCACTCGAGGTGACTCCAATGAACATATTGGTGGCATAGAGACCGTCTGCCAAGAGTCCGACAGCGGTCCAGCCTCTTGCGTATACAGCTTGAATATGTGCCCGCGCATCGCTCCCGGCGAGCTGCGAAACTATCGCGATGCTACTAAACGTCATTAAGTCAGGTCACCAGTTTATCAATGCCTTTAGAACAACATAATTGCCTACATTAATAAAAGTACCTACACCGCAATTTTTCCATTCAACGCTGTTTTTAAGTTTATTGCTTTATTTATTAAAAAGCACAAGGAACCTCACTGATAACTTCACCTTGCTTGCTTCGTATCGTAAAAAACATATATTTTATAATAAAAACAATGTACCCATATACTGGAATATCAAAGCGAATAGATACTCGCTCATCTCCTAACTAATGACTAAATTTGGAAAACTACTTGACCCATGGAGATGCAATAAAGGGACGTACTTTATAACAAGCCGCTGTCTGATAAGGAAGAATTTGTGACAGGATCGGATTTAATATGCCGTGGTAAGTTTGTGTGAATATTCTTTGCTTTTTCTATTGAGACTGTTATTGTAAACATAGAAAAGATTAATAAAACCTATAGATACCTAGTTAACAAAATTACTCTTATGGTGCGAAATCCGGGCGTAGTAACTGCAAGTGTTTATGAGAATATTTGAAATAGATTTTTTTAAGATCTATCGTTGAGTCGTTACCAAAATGTGTAACTTTCAGGGAATAGTTTTTCTTAATTAATTAAAAGTTAATTTTAAATTAATCGGCTTTTGTGCAACAGGGGGTCTAGTACAGGGTACAAAAGTTTGTGCGAGACTGCAGAAGTACGCTCCATACACTTAAATTACCTGAGTTGCCCAGGTGTTTGAAGTATATAAAGTTATGTTTGGTAAGCTTTGGAGAATTAGCTTAGGTAAATTTAATTTATGGAACTCTAAAGACGATAGTTTGCCTATAGCAAATTCGTATGGCCTTAACCCTATCCTGAGAGGAGACCCGAGTCCAGCAGTGGGATATTATGGGTTGTTGGTGAAATTCGTCATGACTATTTTTTTAACTTAATTTTTATTCATTCAGATTTTTTGCAGACAAACCTATAGATACCATTAGATTTCTTATTATATTGCCTTTATTTTGATACCATTTTTTTGCCATTGCGGTTACTATTTAGAAAGAAGGTAGTAAGCCTACTTAGAGATATTCTCTAAATATACTATCGACATTTGGGATAGTATTTAGTTGGTTATCAATAGATTAAAGGGATAAAAAAATAATGTATATTAATTTAATTTTAAAAAAAGTTTTGCTAGAGGCAAACCATCATAAATGTGTTATGTTGTTCATAAATAAACACATTTAAAAAAATGTTTTATCAGGTGATGAGATGAGTGCAACTCGATTTTCACTGGCTCTTGTTCTATTACCTTAACTGAGTTTTTGTTATCAGCTACGAACATGTGATAATATGTAAGTAGCTTCTTACATACTTGATCATTAAAAAGTAAACCCATCATTTGAATATGAAAATCACTAGCTCTTTTTTTTAAATGTTTTTAGAATCTCTGCGAAATCCGTAATATAAATAAATGCGATTTCTAAACGAAAGTAAATAATTTCTTTATTCTTTATTTCCCGACTGCGTCGGCAGGAGGTTAATATATCTCTAGCGTTTGTGTGTACCCGTAATGACTTACGGAGCCGAAACGTGGACACTTACGGTTCGACTGGTCCATAAGTTTAAAGTCGCTCAGCGTGCAATGGAGAGGTATATGCTCGGCGTTTCTCTAAGGGATCGCATTAGAAACGAGGTGATCCGACAAAGAACCAGGGTCATCGACGTAGCCCACAGGATTAGCAAGCTGAAGTGGCAGTGGGCTGGCCACATTTGCCGAAGAACCGATAACCGTTGGGGTAAACGAGTTCTTGAGTGGAGACCGCGTCTCGGCAAACGTAGTGTGGGACGTCCACAAGCCAGGTGGAGCGATGATTTGCGCGGGACGGCTGGCAGGAGCTGGATGCGAGAAGCCATAGATCGAACTAAGTGGCGTGAAATTGGAGAGGCCTATGTCCAGCAGTGGACTGCGATAGGCTGATGATGATGATGATGATGTTTGTGTGTATGTGGGAAGGTACGTATGTCCATTTCTTTAACATGCCTTATAGCCCAAACGGCTATACGTTTTATAACATATGATAGCAAATATAGCAATATGCATAGCTATATGAATATTTAAAATTGCGCTTGCAAATCGCAGGGAGTGAGTTTGCTTATTATCATACCTCGGCAACATAGGTATCAAATGAGAGAACGAGAAAAATCATTTCAAAAATGCTTGCATCATATCACTTTTATATCATTATTTTAACAAAAATTTACAAGTAAACTCAAACCCAAAAAGTTGTTAGATCGGTCACATGATTACAACTCTTTGAAACAGGTGCAACAATAGCGGGATTTGAATCCTACAAATTGAAGTTTTGAAGAACTTATCGGTTAATAAAACAAAAAAATATTTAAAAAAAAACATTGATTAGGTATTAAAAGAATAAGGCCTTAAAGAATATTTCAAGTTTTCCAACTGATCTGATCGAACAGCCTATATCCAAACTATGGAGTTATAGTTAATAAAATTGTAAATATGTCAAAACTGTCAAACTAACTACTAATTCTGTCACATTTTCAGAGATTCATGGGGATGAAACATCGCTCGTAAAAAATATCGATATTAGGACTTCGATGTTTTATGATGATTGATTGTTTTTCAAAAGTGAAAAATTGATGTCAAAAATATTGATATTAATGAATGATATATCGACGTCTTTATCATCATTTAGAAATGTATACATAACATCAATTTTCACTTTTAACGCCTTGTTCCTACAATTAAAAAATCATATCAAACGAGCATTTACAATTAAAAATTTTATTACAACTCCCTACTTTACTCTGATACTTCGACATGCTTTCAGACTTTCCACTATCTGATTAAAAACCTATTTTTATTTGAAACGCATTGTAAGTAACTTTTATTAAAAATGGAAGAATATAAATTTACGTAACCTTTTAAAGTCCACTTCTCAAAGTAAAACTTTATAACTAATGATATATCAAATTTATATTATTAAAATAAATTCTGAGTTCGTACATTCATAATACGCTGTTTTATTCGAAGTTTTTATTCTAAATAATACAGTAGCCGTCGAACGAAGCAAGTCAGTTTAACTGATGGTTTCGTTTGGTTGGTGCGCATTTATTTTTATTTATAAGTAGGTGAGCGAGACGCTAAAGTGATAAATCTACGCTTGTGACTAAGACAGGTATTCTGTGTAGATCACAAGATGACGCCCTATGTCTATGCATGATGAAACATCGTTCATGAACAACGATGCATCGCCATGCTATTGTTTCAAGATCGATGTTAAAACTTTGAATTTCATGATCGATAAATCGCTGTTTGAAAAACATCGACGTTTAGCTTCATCCCTAACTATGAAACAAAAAATAGATTGGATGTATTTCATAGCAAGAAATATAATAATTAAGGAGGAACCGATCATTACTAACTTTGCTCTAAGTTAATTAAGCCTCATGTCTCATTTAAGCGTTTTATAATGGAGCCGGTCACGGAAAATATTAGTCCACACGAAAATAATGAAAAAGAGGAACAGACCTATATAGAAATAGAAATACCTTCTACTCTTTTTCTGTTCCTTAGCTCAGAAGACTGCAATGTGCAAAATGTGTGTAGAATATGTCTATCAACAAACAATGATGTGTTATATCCATTAGTTGCTTCAAAGGAAAACAGCTCCTTGATCGACATGTACATGTCATTGGTCACCGTACGAGTAAGTTTATACATCAATTCATAATTATCATTAACGTTTAATAGTCCACTGTTGAACTTGGGCCACTCATTACAAAGAAGGTTTCGGTCTACTATGCTAGACAGATGGGTTGACATAGGTTTTCTCTTTGTTCTGGGAGGCGTCCGGTTGGCGTAAAACGGTCCCCGGATCCCTCCCGTCTCAGGCGGAGAGTGGCACACCGTTTGGGTTTCCACACATAAAAAAAAGGTTTTCCCTTTATTGGTGTCCTGCGTAGTATGCTCTACACTCTATATTCTAATCCTTCATCACACAGATTGTATACTGTGTATTAATTACAAAAGATGTTTTAAAAAGCGAGAAAAATACAATTTCCTTATTTTGCAATTATACTTATTTTTAGCCAACTCCAGAAGATGGGCTACCATTGAGCATATGTGAACAATGTCAGACGCTTGTCATGCAGTATTATGAATTCAAGATCAAGTGCCAGAGGTCAGAATATATGCTTAGGTCAATCTTGAAAGGTGAATTTATCTGTAAGGAGGAGACACTTGATCAGAGCAGCAAGTAGGTATAAATATGCAATGTTGTTAAATTATTAGATTAAGTGAAAGTCTGGTTTCAGTCCAAAAATTTTATTTAGCAGTAAAACATATGAGATAAATAATAGTTACTGGTTTCCCGAAAAACATTTATTACTCTGTAGCGGCCTATTGAGATTGAGATTGTCTTCTGCATTAATGGGGCTCCGGTATCACACTCACCAACAAAACACTAAACCATTAATGCTGTCATTTTAGATTGGTCTTCTATGAGAGGGTAGTACCTGTGCCTGATCCCTCCCAGATCATTTCGGTTAACCGTCCCATCGGATTATGAGAAAGAGGGAACAGAGAGTGAAACTGTATTTGCACACACACTTGTGCTCCATAATATCGCCTGCCTAGTTGGCTGATCTCCATTGAGACTGGCCACCTATGCAGATTATAACTTTACACCTATTAAGAATCTGTCAAATATCCTATAGATTTAGGTTTCACAAGTCTAAGACAGAGACTCATGTGTGAGATATATAATTTATATGTATCAACAACTTTTATGTGTTATAGTAGTGTTATACACAGATCACTATCTGACATTTTTAATATCATGTGGTGAAACTGGCCCTAAATGTAGTAGTTGTATCTATATAAATCAATAAAATTAAAGTGTCTGTCTATAATTTCAAATTCAAACAGTTTTACGCAGCCAAAATAAGTTTGCACCATGCGTCGATACACACTTACGCTTAGGTACTGTATGCAAAAAAGGAATGGGCTATTATATATATAAAAAAATATTTTTAAGAAATGTTTGCTACAAAATGTTGGCCAAGTCAATTGTCTGTAAAAATTTGAATGATGTGTCTACTCTGCAATTAAAGCTATTTAAATAGTGTTCCTCGTTTTAGGGAAATTCACATTCATAACCAAATAATGTTCTAAATTGGTAGATTTGATTAAATATTAACAAAACAGTAGATTTTATTTTACATTTATTATTTTTAACATTATATAAACATATATTCATCAAATTATACCTAATTAAAAAAAGGATCTCAACTTTTTTGACTATAATTTAATATATAGTAGATGTAATTTAATACTTCATACTATCATCAAGAAGAATTGGTTCGATGCCTGACACTCACTCATATCAGAATCATCACTCTCATCTCCAAGAGATATGATTAATTCTCGTCGATTTATATCCTCGAGGTGGTCGCTGTCCCACTATTGTTACTCAAGCATCTCCACATGGTTCACAAAAAGAATTTAACTTTTTTAAACTTGTCAAATAATTATTAATTACTATACTATTTATAGTATAAATTAAAAAAATTTAAAATATATAATTTGATTTTATAACTTGTTGGGGCTATGTTTAGATCAAAAACTAGATGACAACTTAACAAAACAATTCAAAAATTACGTGATGAAAACTTGTGGGACGTGTATCGGTGACAATGATGCTAACCGTACTGAAGCGACCAGGCAATCAAGGGAAAGTGAAGGGGCGCCGCATTCCAGCGAGGTGCAGACTTAGCTCGGCTGCATTGTAAATGCATATGATAGTATAGGGTAGTGTACCCACATCAAAAAGCAAATTTGAAAATTATGTGTGTACTGTCTGATTGTTCTGTCTAAAGCCTGGAACAACTAGACTGATTTTAACTGGACTTTCACTGGCAAAAACTAATGATATAAATTAAATAGTAACTTAGACCACGTTTTGTAGACTAGCTTCACCCCGTAGTATTACTTGCGGTAGTTGTTGTAATGTTGGTAACACCACAATGCTCAGCTGGTAATAAATAAATTATACTCAGACACCGAAAAACTAATGGGGCTTATTATCTCACAATTCTCAATAGGCATCCGACCCATGAACTATAGATCAGCGGTCTGGATCACTAATGATGTATTAATTAACCTAATAATCCTTAACTTCGTATCAGCGATCATTTGAAGTACCTATTTTTTTTTTCAACAATAAACATCACATCAACAATCTTTTATAGTGCACTGCGGACATAAACCTCTTCTTAGAAAAGAGGATTTGATCTACAGTACCCCACTGCTTGGATGTGTTAGTATAGCATTTGTGTCAAACTTTCCTTTGATCTGCAATCGCCTTTGATTCGTCACCACCAGAAAACAATAGTTAATAAATAATACACTTGGTAATCTATTGTGTTTCATTTCTAGGCCTGAAAAACAAGAAGATACAAAAATAGATGCTACAAATGATATCAAACGAGAACCTGAGCTTGTTGAAGGTAAAAAATTATACGCATTTCTTGAAATAAAAGAATAATGAAATAATAACTAATAAATAGTAATAATAAATATTTTCGGATATTTACACACAACGCCACCTAATTCCAAACTAAGCAGAGCTTGTACTTTGGGTACTAGACAACTGATATTAATACATATATACTTTTTTTTTGTATGGTCTTAACCCTCTCCTGAGAGTAGACCCGAGCCCAGCAGTGGGACATTATGAGCTGTTTATGATGATGATGATACTTTTTTTTGTAAACACATACATATTATAGAAGACACCCAAACTTCGAAATAAATAATTGCAGATCATAGAAACATTTGGTCCAACTCAGGAATCGAACCCGAGACCTCATGCACAGCAGTCGTATACGCTACCACTGCGCCACCGAGGCAGTTAAATTACAAATTTTATTTTAATTACTTTTTTAATACTGCTACTGTCTTTAAAATGAACTTTTTTTTAATGCTTGTAGATATTCAATATTTAGATTTAGAACAATTCAAGGAGGACCCTGACGATAGTAAACTTAGTGTAGTGCAAAATGCTGACAAAATAAACAGGTAAGTTTATAATAATAATAAGCCTCTTATTCCGAAATTTTACAAATTTTCTTTCTTTTGATTAATATCTTGTATTCTAATTATAATAAATCCCTAAGTTGGGTGTGCCTTACGGCATAGGCCTCCTCCAACGTCTTCCACTGTTTCCTATCAGATGTAATTCTTAGCCAAAGGGGACCTAGAGTTAGTTTTAGATCATCTTCCCATCTTCTCACTTTGCGACCTCTGCCCCTTGATCCGTCTCTTGGATACCAGACTGTTACTTGTTTGCTGCATTTTTCATGTTTACTACGGAGCATGTGCCCAGTCCATCTCCATTTTAGTTGGTCAATATGTGGTAGGATGTCTGTTAGCTTAGTTTTGCGTCTGATACCTCTAACAGGTATGTTAAGTTATAAAAAAATGAGGGCTAGTTTTTCCACTTGCTGATAAAATCCATTATATACAAATATCAAGTTATCTGAAAAATAAATACACATAGAGCAACAAGGGCCACCAAACAGAAGGGAGTAAGTAGCAATAGCATATTTTCCTGATAAAAACAGTAATAAGACATTCAAAATTGAGACTTACATAGGAAAACAATCGCCTGAAACTAAACTCACATACAACAATTTTACTAAAACAAAACAATCGAAATTTCATGCACACATAAATACATTATGTGTTATCACTGTGTAAAACGTAGTCCTATTTGGGCTTATATCTATCTGTATATATATATAAACTAGCTGAGCCCCGCGGTACTGCAACAACCGCAGGCAACGCCGCGGGGCAAAGCTGGTCGTGCCAACTCAAAACGTTTGTGGACGGATGCAAAATACTTTTCTGAAGACCATGACTTGATCAAATGCATAGTTTAAGACTCTATAAAAGACATACAGACAAACATTAATTTATATATTCATAGCAGAGGAAGGTCCACCGCACAGCCCAAACCGCTGAACCTAGAATCCTGAAATTTTGCATGTAGGTTCTTTACACAACGTAAGTGAACACTAAAAAAGGAATTTCGGAAAATCCACCCCTCAGGGGTAAAATAAGGGATGAAAATATCTACATCTGCGCGAGCGAAGCCGCTGGCAAAAGGTAGTACTTTGATAAAGGAAAAGTCCTGGGTATGACTACTCCCTTCCGTTTTGCTCTATGCTCTCTGATACGTATATTTATTAGCAGTTTTTATCTATTAAATAGTAATATATGGCAGAAACTATCCGAAACTTTATCAGGTGAAACTTGCTCTTAGTGTTGTAGTTGTATGTATGGTGACTTGGGCTTATTGTATATCTGCTTTTTATTTCAGACTATCATTAAAAAAAGGTAAGCAAATAAACTTACTACTCAGAATATTTGAATTGATCAGCAAAATTCAATGTGAATTTGTTTAAATGGAATATTATTTTGTGAACTTTCATATATACAGGGTCCCAGAATAACTGTATGTCTATAAAGAAAAGATTGAAGAAAAAACCAAAGCCATATACATGTATTCATTGCTCTAAAGTAAGTAATATGAAACATTATATTATATATATATTATTTATAAAACATTTGTTTTAAAGAGATAACTTCCTATGGGAGTATATATGTCCTGTGTCGCGGGGTATTTTACAAACATATGTGAAATGTGTGTAGGCGCTCATAGGCTAGTTGCACTCGGTGATTAGAAACAATCATCGAGGGTAAACAACGATGGCGCGGTCAGTACCTGGATGGGTGACCGCTGGTGGCATGTTACCATGAGCGTCTCCGTGATTCGGAGGTCACGTTAAGCAGTCGGTCCCGGTTCTTATCATATGATAACAGTCGTGAAGCTTAGTTGGAGGCCTTTGGGCGGCTTGAAAACATCCAACGGCAAGATTTACGTAGCCACAAGTATTCTTGCCAGTCCCCAACCCGCACTTGGCCAGCGTGGGGACGTTTGGCCTTAACCCTCTCCTGAGAGGAGACCCGAGCCCAGCAGTGGGACGTTATGGGTTGTTGTATATGTGAAACGAACACAAAGAACAACCAGACTCAGAACTCAGTGGGGTTTAAACCCATAACACTCGTGCATTTGAAAGAGACGCGGCATCCGCTAAGACTACTAGGCCAAAAATGCAGTCCTTGATTACCCGCGGTTTTTTTACTATTAAATTGGATATTGTTCACTATTTCATTGCTTTTAATTTACTTTTCGCGTTACCCTATTTTTTCTAAAATTTTGCCTGCCGTCCAGGCGTAAGCCGAACATACAGACAAACAAAAATATTAAAAATTGTTTTTTTTTGCTGAAAATTCCATGTATAAGTTACATATACATTTAGTGAAACCTGGTTTATTTGGAATGACAGAAAAACACGGCAGTTTTATTTATTTCTATATATAAAAAATGAATCGGTTTTTTGAAAAAAGTGTTTTTAAATATTTTCAGGTATTTGTCACGGCAAAGAAACTTCACATTCATATGAAAAGCAAGCATTTTATTAGAAAAGAAAAGCGGCCATACCCCTGTGGTCAATGTAAGGAGTCATTTGAATCTGAGCATGACCTGGGTGTGCACTCGGCTTTGCATGCTAAAGGTTCGTTGTTGCAATGCAATCAATGTCAGAAGCAATATAAGTGTAAGTAATGTTTCTTCTCATATTACATTGTTCTTTATACTATTACTAGCTGATGCAACTTTATCTGTGTTTCTTTTCAATTATACTCGGCTCCTATTGGTCAAAGCTTGATGTTAACTATCCTATCTTATATCTTGGGCACACCAGCAAAACACATTTAAAGAAGAAAGTTAAAACATATGTCTCTCTATCCAAACGAGCTCGTCTCGCGTGTCTCATTAGACAAACCATTCGACGCCTTTTTATTCCTGATCCAAATTAGACCAAAAGTTCCAAATTCAAAATGTTTAGTGACGTCATCGACGTTGCAGCCAGGACAACGTTACGTCGCCACCTGCAGCGCCACATGCTGGCGAAGCCGCACTCGTGCGCGACGTGTGACAAGACGTTCACGGAGCTGTACGCGCTGCGGCGACACGTGCGCGTGCACACGGGCGAGCGCCTCGAGAAGAAGCACGCGTGTCACATCTGTGACAAGAGGTATACGGACTTTCTGACTTGACTGATATTTTTTTTGTTTTTATAATTTCGTGTAACCATTTAGGCCACCTGTATCTCAGATGTTATCGTTCAAAAGCTAATGAGAAAACATCACTTATAAATTAATATAATAGTCGCACTTTACACAACGTAATGTTGAAACTATCTCATGCATACAGTTCCTGCATTACTTTTAATAAGTCAGTTTCCTTAGCTAAGCTACAAGTATATATACTTGTAAATCTATCTGCATCTTTTTAAAGGAATGACCGTTTCGTTTTTTTGCATTATTTTCTTCAATGCTCGTTCTTATAACCTTTCTAAATAAACGGGCTATCCAGTATCAAAATATTTGTTCAATTCGAAGGGATAGTGCTAGAGACTAACTCGATTTTGCTAAACATACAATTTGTTCGACTTCATTATATTAGTATAGGTAATTAAAAAAATCCCAGGACAATTGACTACACGGGTGGCGCAATGGTTTAATCGGTCGCCACTTTCCACTGCGCCGTTGTATTTATATTTGTATAGAATTGATTCTTAACGCAGGGGTTGTTTTCAACTACAAATAAATAAAATTGAACGGTTTATACATAGTGTGTTAAAAAAGCATCGCGAATTTTGTGTATTTTCTAAAATTATTTATTTATTCATGAATATCTATTTTGTCCCCTTCAAAGTAATCCGCCTGGGATTTTATACACTTGTGCCAACGTTTTTTCCAATCTTCGAAACACTTCAAAAAATAATTTTTTTGTATCTTGTTCAGCTCCTCCTTCGATGCCGTCTTTATCTCGTCAATGTGGCATAGCGTCGTCCTTTCATGGGCCTCTTCAGTTTTGGGAAC
This sequence comes from Hyphantria cunea, assembly GCA_003709505.1. NCBI lineage: Eukaryota > Metazoa > Arthropoda > Insecta > Lepidoptera > Erebidae > Hyphantria > Hyphantria cunea. The sequence goes on along the minus strand of PKRV01003174.1, from coordinate 44,364 downwards.
AAGAAAAAGTCACAGGAACAAGAAAAAGTCGCGGTCAGATTCTAACATCTCATTAGCAACGTTCATGCGATGCGGTTTTTGATCGAAATTGAGCAATTTTGGTACGAATTTTGCGGCGACCCGTCTCATGCCCAAATTATCGATTAAAATCGAATGGCACGAGCCAATCGATATGCCTAGATCTTCGGCAATTTCTCTAACGGTGATTGTTGAAGTGCTCGGGCGTCCGGCACGCTCTTCGTCGTTCACATCTTCTCGGCCTTCTGAAAACATTTTGTACCACCGATAAACGTTACTTTTGTCCAAAGTAGCTTCTCCGTATGCCACAGTCAATATTCGGAATGCATCTGCGCACTTAATTTCGTTTTCCACACAAAATTTTATAAAAATTCTTTGTAATTTTTTTTTGAATAGGTATAAATCGAAGACGAACCAAAACACGCGCAAGCAAAGCAGATGTCAACAATTAACCGAACATTCAAAATGGCCGAACTTGTCACTATAAGTTAGAGACATATGTACCAACATAACGCCACAAAAAAAATCGAAATTCGAATATACGCAACCCGCGAAAATTCAAAATTCGCGATACTTTTTGAACACACCTCGTAATATTAAAATGACCACTTTTTACTAAATGCGTATGCATGTATACACGGTACATATACCAAAATAACGATTTCATCGTCTTTGTCTGTCTGTCGATCTGTCTGTTTGTTCCGGCTAATCTCCGGAACAGCTGGACCCATTTTGACGGGACTTTTTTTAAACACACGGCATTCGACCACCGCATGTCTCAGCTAGTTTATAAAAAAAAAGATAAAAATAGGTTTTGCGTCGTGTGGCAAATGAAGGCCCAGGCGATAACCGTAAGTAGGATGACATGGATGTGCGGTGCAGGTACGCGGAGAGCGCGCTGCTGGCGGCGCACGTGGCGCGGCACGCGGGCGCTCGGCCCTGCGAGTGCGGCGCCTGCCACAAGCGCTTCCCCTCGCCGCGCCTGCTCGCCTCGCACATGCGCGTGCACGCCGACGACAAGCCCTACGCCTGCACCTACTGCGACAAGCGGTAAGTGCGCGCCCCTCCCGCGACACTTACAGCACCCACACTACCTGCACCACTTACAGCACCTACATCACTCACAGGACCCACACCACCTACATCATTTAGAACACCCACACCACTTACAGCACCCACGCTTCCTACACCACTTACAGCACCCACGCCACCTACACCACTTACAGCACACCCATACCACACACATACAAACTCTGAAAGATATATTTGCAGACCATACGAATATTTTTTCTAACCCAGGAATCGAACTCGAGAACTCAAGCATAGCAGTCGCAGTCGTTTCCCGCGACGCAGGATGTATTCATAGCACGGAGATCCAGTGTTTAATTTCATTGGAAGCGTCAAACGCTACACAGATGTCTTTGGAGACATCTTAAATAGATATAAAGAAGGTTGTCTTAATTATTTTCTTTTTTCGGCCTTTTAGACCACCTTTTGCGTACTCATAGAGACAGGCTTCGATCATAGCATATTGCATTCTTCGATCAAATATCGTTTGTTTATTTGCATGGAAAAAAATATTGTTGTTGTACATTTATTATTTGTGTGACAGGTTCCGGCACGAATCGACTCGAAACATCCATCATCGCACGCACACCGGCGAGAAGCCATACGTCTGTTCCGTCTGCGGGAAGAACTTCATACAGAACTCAAACCTCACTTTACATATGCGAACTCATACGGGTAATTGAATTTAAAAAACTTTATTAATTTTACTTTACTGTATTTAAATAATGCTGTAATTAAATATTGTCATAAAACCGATCCATAGATTGAGTGGGACGGTCGCTTTAAGCTAAGCTCAGGCCAATTCTTAAAGTTTTTTTCCGGGAAAATTTCCTTTTTGGTTGCTTCTTGCAAGGCTAAACTTTATTTAATATCATCACCATCAATCATCAACAACCCATAATGTCAGGAGAGGATTAAGGCCATACGTCCCCACGCTGGCCAAGTGCGGGTTGGGGATTTAACCGTCCTCTTTCTCATCTATCTTTATAAATAAATAAAAACGAATTGCCGAAATGTATGTGCGCGCGTAACTTCAGAACGTCTGCCCCTAATTGATAATTCTTTTTTTTTGTCGCTTATTGTTAGGACAAGCTTTGTATAAAAGAAAACCAGAACTTTTTAATTATCTCGAGTTTAGGACTTTATAGTACTGCGGCGGGCATAGATACTAAAACAAGTTATTTGGAGATTTAAAAAATATTTATGAAAAATGGCAGTAAATGGCGAAAAATTATGATTTGAAATTCTCCGGAACAGCTAGTTTTACATAATAATAATTATATACATTGACCGTTCGGAATATAAAAACAATAAAAATACTGAATTATTTTTAATAACTTGTCACGTCACGTACACATACACATAAATGAACCGATCTAAGGGCCTAGGGTGAGTTTATTTTACAATGAATCGGTCTCGATAGCTAATGCGTTCGGCTTTGCGATTAAACATTGCCGAATGCGGGTGGCTGCATTCGGCAATGTTCAATCGCAATTATGGTGACGTAACGACCAATAAACTCGCACTACCCTCTTTTAACATCGGTGATGATCATGCAAGGGCTTATTATTTTCCATAGAGTTGATTGAACACTGATTGCTAGCTTTAAGCATATTTTAATGAAATCATTCGATATCATGAATAATATTGTAATTTTTCTAAGTTTTTAAAATTTTTCACTACTTTATTTCTTATATTTTAGTTTTCTTATGGTATAAGGGGCAAACGAGCAGACATATCGCCTGATGGTAAGCGATTACCGCCGCCCATGGACACACGTAACAACAGAGGTGTCACAAGTGCGTTGTCGGCCTTTGGGGGATGTGGAGGGTTATAGGGGGAAGAATTGGGGTATGGGCCTCCGGTATCCTCACTCACTTCATGAAACACAGCGTAAGCGCTGTTTCACACCGGTTTTCTGTGAGATCGTGGTATCACTCCGGTCGAACCGGCCCATTCATGCCGAGGCGTGGCTCTCCCACGGTTAAAAGTTATAGTTATTTATTCATTTTCTTGTTATAAATATAACATTTCATGATTTATTATGTAAAAATTTATGAATATTTCCCTTAAATTTGCAATGCCAGTAAAAGGCTACTAAGTTGAGACAAACCAAATTAAAAGATCACAATATGTATACTTAGCAGTAAAGATTTTGAATTTGCATTTGCAATTTTTTTTTCTATCTGTTAAGTGTGTATAATAAAGTTAAATAAATAAAGGTTTTGAATTTGCATGTATTAAAGGTGAACGTCCATACGCGTGCACCATGTGTGACAGTAAGTTCACTTCGGGCTCATCGCTCAAGAGTCATCAACGAATTCACACCGGGGAGCGACCTTACAGCTGTAAGATTTGTGGGAAAAGGTAAACACGCAAACAATTTTGTACTTCCGTTATCTTTCTATATAAACAAAAAATTATCGCCAAATTTGTTGCTCAGCCAAAACTCGAGAACGCTTTTATTTATATTTTCGTTAAGAGTTAAGGAAGGTTTCTTTGGAGAGGAACATGGTAAAAACAATATTTTACTTGTCCCATACAAATCATAAAGTAAACTTAAACGTTTGCCAATAATGTGACCAGAACGAAGTCAGTTGGACTACCTACTTGAAAAAAATAAATTCGGTTTAAAGACCTTTATTTCTCAATAAAGGTCTTTAAACCGAATATTTTTTTAAAGTAAAACCGAAATAAAAAAATATTAAAACAGGAAATTATGATCTAGTAGTATGCGTAGGTACATAATTACCTATATGTTTCTAACTCGGGGACAAACAAATCCTTGACTAGCAACCCCAGATGTTTACAAAATACATATTTAGGTAAAAAATATACACTTATACGCAATGTAACATATAATAAGTATGTCTCTTAAGTAATTTTCTTTATTTTTGGATTATTTATTTACTTACTAGCTTTTAAGCGCGGCTCGGCCCGCGTTTATGTCGATTACTGCAAAAAAATAGCCTATGTCTTTCCTCAAGAATCATAGTCATGTCCATATCAAGTTTCATTACAATTAGTGCATCGGTTTAGCCGTGAAAGCGTAATAGACAGAGTCACTTTCGAACTTATAATATCAATATGGATTAAAAACAAGCTTAAACTTATATTTAAAAAAAAGTATATTGGGTCTTTGATATTTGTATAAGTACAATACCAATACAGAAAAAGAACAGCTAGACTTGCTAACAGTAAACAGTATGTGTTTTCACCATTCCATTCTCATATTTTTGTTAATTGTTATAGATTTGCTCGAATGAACTTGGGAGCCCACATGCGCCAGCACACAGGTGAACGTCCTTTTGCGTGTAGCGCATGTCCCAAGAAGTTTGTGAACGCTTCACGACTGCGAGACCATTGTCGCATACATACAGGTGAATAATAGTAACAACATATAAAAAATAATATTTTTGTGGTTATTTTTTACTATTAATTTTGGCATATATATTGTTTATTACAACTTTAAATAAAAATGATATTTTACTTTAGTATGGAGTACACTTACTGACTACTATTTTATGCTGAGTGTTTCTTAAACATTGGTTACTTCCATAAGTTAGTCCTTACTCGAAACTGTCCAATATTGAGTTAACTTTGATTTTTCACTGGGTAAATTAAATCAGTATAATTTATTTTTTCCATTTATTTATTTCTAGGTGAAAAACCATACGAATGTGAATATTGCACCTCCATGTTTGCTACAAAATCGCACTTAGTCAAACACATGAAGTCACATAATCCACCAAAGAAGAAGAATCCTCAACGGCAAGGAGTTACCTCTGCTAAAGTTAACAACGTTGGTAAAGAAAACAGAGAATTGGTCACTGTTACTGAGAACACCACAGTTGATGCAAACAATGTTGACCAGAACATAACCTTAGATGTCGAAGTCCCACTGGAAGTGAAGGGCGAGTTAATTCTACAAGATGATAGCGACCTTAACGCTGAGTTATTAGTTGTAAATAATAGCCAAAATAATTACCCGATAACTAACAATGATATTTGTTTAAATTCGGATAGTATAAACATTATAAATAGTGAAGGGAATTATGAAAGTGATATGAAGCTAGTGACAGTGAACGAAGTCAGTATCTCAGCGTCTACCCTCGAAGGGACCACGGTGAAATTGTACCAGCTCGACCAAAGTTTACTACAAATACACAGTTCTGGCGGTCAACTTACTATAAGCAAAATTACCAGTAAATGACCTAAACTATATAAATAAATAATAATTTTATTTCTGGTTTTGTTATCGTTTATTCGTGGAACCTGTCATTTCTTTTCTTATTTTCGCGCCAATATATTGTAAAATATATATTATACTTGTGGTATTAACCCTACGCCTGGCGCCAAATTCGAAAAACTGTATCAGTTTGTAGCGGGAAGAGACTCCAACTGGCCGCCAGATGCGAGAATTCGCGCCTGCGGAGTCACCGCCAGGCTATGGCTTAATACTAATAATATTAATAAATTTAGCACACTGTAATAGTAATAAATGTTACGTACAATAAGACAAAGCTGTTTTTCTTTGTAACAATATTTATGCCAAGAATAATAAAATGCTAACTGGCTCGAAAATTTCTATATTGCGATACAGGATTATTAGATACTTTGTAGTTTGGCGAGTCTTCGGTAAATTCATACCAAGGCAACAAAGACACGAGAACAGTAAAATTAAATTTTATTTTACATAAATAAAAATATTTTATACTATATCACTACTTAAATGCTTGTGCTATATTTAAAACCATGAACTCTTTGCATCTTGATACTTCTTGATGTTCACCAACATTGAATTGTGAATATCTTTTGCGTTCCTGTTCTGGCCATAGTAATCAACGAATTCACCATCTGGATTTACAAGGTAGATAATAATTGTGTGATCGACCTGAAAAGATCGAATAGAAGAATAACTAAAGTATTTTAAGAAAAAGATAAACCATATTATTTTATATCTAACGTAGCTGCTACCCGTAACTTGGAATAGGTTTCAATTTTGCCAATAAATTTATTCTTTCATAAAAAGTAACCTATGTCCTACTCCAGACGCAAATATTATGCTATTCCTTTCAATTTACCATTAAAAGAGTAATATTTTGGTATCTACAAAGCCTTTTGGCCAATAAGCAAAAGTTCCGCGTGGAATCTGTAAATACAATTGCTAACGCCATCTGTAATATTGGCTATATTGTTTTGACCACGTGATTTATCGTTGAGATGAGATTATTCCCATACATTTGTTAGTTTTCTAGTATCGTCCACGTTTGTAGAATAAAAATTTCGCTAGAGGCAGGTGTTTTATTTTAAATGATTAATTTATTAAAAATTATTTAATCATTTTTTAAAGGTAAATTCAGAAAACTGAGGCAAAGACATTAGTAATCTTAGTTGAAGTATGGGCAATATTACTCGTCTTTAGACCTATTAATACACCATGGACAAGAAAATACGCAGTATGACTGCAGGTGCGGTAACGATATGTGGTCATGGTCCAATTGATAGAACTAAAAGTTCGTGCCAGTGGTGCTACCAGTACGACAATGATGTAGGTAGGACAAAGAATCCAAATAGCAGATATCCCACAAGCAACTTTCTATAATAATACTAGCCGACCCACGCCAATTGCGTGGGTCGGCTAGTGCATTTTTTTTTATGATATAGGAGGGAATCGAGGAGGACTATCGTCTGATGGTAAACGATTACAGCCGCCCATGGACACCCGCAACACCAGAGGCGTGCGTTGCCGTTCTTTTAAGAAGGAGTAGGCTCTTTTCTTAAAGGAAATCGTTTTCGCATATCTTTTCAATCACTCTCCTCTCTGATTCCTGTTAGTCTAAACGTGATGTTAACTATCCTATATCAGGCAGACCAGCAAAACGTATATTTCTTTATAAATATGTAAAAAATCGGTTAGTTTCGAGTTCATCTTGAGTAACAATGTGACACGAGAATTATGATAATATATTAATAATAAGAATTTGTATAACATAGGATATTATTTGACCACCATACCATTTGTCACATTACAAAGTTTGGTTGCACTTAGATTTAGCTGAGTATATTCACCTTACATGTGAGTTATTAATATATAAAGGAGCTTCTATCGTTTATTTTAACTAAAAAGTTTAATTTTACTTACAATATAATCCTCATCTTGATCCTGAGGGCCAGCACTGAAGTATACTCGATATGATTTGCATGCTTTTTGTACTTGTTCCTTAGTTCCAGTTAAGCCCAAGAACCGTGGTGAAAACTCTTTACAGTACCTGCGATAAGATAGAATAGTAATAGCTTTATTATGTACTAGCTGAGCCTCACTATGCAACAATAACCGCGATTAAAGCCGTGGGGCAAAGCCAGTTTAAAAAAAACAGCCTTAGTTGCTCCTTACATCATCGGCTATCCGAAAGTGAAAGTCCCATCAAAAGCGTCTAGTCGTTCCAGAGATTAGCCAGACAAACACAGACAAAAATTTAAACAAATGCTTTTTTGATGAACTGTACTTGGATAGGTAAGCATTTAGTGAAAAACTGTTAATTTGAAATTACAAGCATACACTTAAAATTTAATTTACTTGTACTAACTATATTTAACAATAAACACTTATATGACAGCAGTCACATATGTTACCACTGCGCTACCGAGGTACTAAAATCTAAGCAATATTGACATAAATTACCATAAAAATTACTCACTTTCCTACTATTTCAGGTGTGTCTCTTTGAGGGTCCACCGAAATGAAAATAGGTTGTACTGGAGGCAGCGATTTGTCACTATCTAAAAAAAACAGCAAAGGCTTTTACAAGTTCAATAAATTATTCCATACTTTACATTTTTATTTATTTAATGTTGAACAATTACATTTCTCATATTTTATGTATCCAGGGAAACTTAATTTATGTCATGGATACAATTTGTGGATCACCCAAAGCATTGCCCCATATGGGGATCAAACCCACAACACATAACACTGGTGAGGTGACCGCATAACACTATGCCATCTGCACAGCCAATTTCAATTAATTAACCAGTAGTTAGTTAGTCACATCAAGCCTTAAGTAAAATATTATTAAAAAAAATGTTTCATACATCTGACAAACGACACCATCTAGCCCCTATGGTTACTAGACAACTGATATAAATACTTATATCAGTTGTATAGAAAACACTCAAACTCCAAAACAAATATTTGTAGATAATGCAAACATTGGTTTCACCTGGGTATTGAATTCGAGATCTCAAGCACAGCATCCACGTGTGCTACCACTGCGCCACTGATTTAGTCAAAAGCAATAGATAAAATAGGTTCTTCTAGACCGACAGTTTACTAACCATGCATATTGACGACTTCTGCCAGCTTCTCCAATTCATCAGGGCAAATATCAGGACAGTGGGTGAATCCAAAGTATATTAATAACCACTTCCCTAAGAAATCTGTGCTCTTCACTAACTTGCCCTGAAACAAGTAATTCATAGTTTCTATCAACATATCGAACAAATAATAACTTCTCACAAATGGCATTCCGGTTTCAAATTAGACAGAGCCTGTACTATGGTTACCTAACATACCCGTATACTTCTTAATATGTAATATTATAGTTAATAACACATAAACAAAATCTGATGAAAGAAAAATTCATCACAAAATTTTTTGATGACCAATCCTGTTAGCAAAGATGATTTCACATCAAATCTTTTTTTTACAATTGCTAATGCCTCTATAAACTAGTATTGTTGGCTAAATTTATGTTTTGACCAACATGAATTAGTATTAAGAGACATCATTCCCATACATCTTTATATATAAATCTTCTGTGCATGTGTATTTAACTAAACTCCTCCTATACAGTTGAATCAATTTTAATGGATTTTTCGTGTCTATTCCTGAGGAACAAGAATAATTAAAATAAAATAAAAATTTAAGACTGTAACTACTTAAAAACTATTGATAAAAGTTATATACCCTTTGTCACCCAGGTCATTAATACAAATATATCAATGACTAAATTTATTATTATTTACAAACCCAAGTTTAATTCATTGTAGTTACCTCCTGAACTTACATGCAAGGTCTCTAAAGAGTCTATCACGATTGTGATATTTTCTATGGCCCAATATAATTCTATGGCCTATTTCGGACAATGCAATGTACTAGTCAAGATGTTATGATAATGATAAACCTATTTTAACCTTCTCAATCCTGAATTAGCAAATCTACTGCTTTTCTTATAGAGGATATTGTCAGAGTAAATAGATATAATATAGAGATGATTTTTATGAGTACAAAGAATTAAGAAAAATTACCTCAGTGTTCACCAATTCAAAATCACCACCTATTTTAGCCTTCCCAAGTTGTCGTTTCCTCTCGCGGTCTACAGCTTCTTGTTTTTCTTTTCGGACGTATATCATGAATCCTGTTAGTCCACCGGCTATGAGTGCTGTAGCTGTCATAGATTTCCATGTTATGGCTGAGAAAAACTTTTTCGGCTTTTTAGGAGGAGGAGCAGTAGAAGCTGAAGTATTCCGCACAGCGGTAACACTAAACGCACGGTAAAAATTGACACATCTATTTCGTAAGATACAGTTCATTTTGGATACCGAGTGAAGTTAAATTTATTGTCTTGGAAATTATCTACACGATTTATTCAGTTTCAGCGTGTTTCTGTCAATTTCCTACATTTGTCAGACAATGACATTAGATTCATGCTAAAGTCTATTTTTTATCTTTGACACTAAAGTGATTGGTTTGGAATTGGTATTTTTAAGACGAAGATGTTAATACGTAAATACACTACTTAACGCTTTTATGAGAAATTAGTTTAATTAATTACTAGACGGGCTTTTTTGTCACTTCTTTGTTGGGAGCACCGAATCGAAATTTTGGCATAACGTTTTGAATCTTCTCCCCGACCCTTGTTACAGTGTCTCGAGAAAACAATCGACAGATGTTTTTTTATTTTTCTCTTGAAAAAAAACCTGAACTTATATTTAGGTAAGTGATGATGATGTTGTCCTAGCCAACAGCTACGCAGGAGATATAATGGTGCACAAATGGGTGCGCAAACACAGGTGCATTCTCTGTTTCCTCTCTTATAATCTGATGGGATGGTTAACCGACTCTAACAAGTTATTCGTATCTGTTTTTATTGTCATGATCAAAAAGACCAAAGTAAGTTACAATATAGAAAATAGTAGCTTTCGTTGTCAATATACTACATCCGGACCCCTCCCAGCTCCTGCCCGCACTGAAGCGGGCTCCGTCGGCTGACAGTAAAACTCACAATTTAGGCGCCGTACGGCACACGCTTAACGTCGCCCCCTCTTGGAACCCTCCCAGAAGCTATCACAACCTCACGCAACCCAAGTCAAACAGCCCGTTTACACGCTTGTTCTTGTGGAGGGTTGTCGCAAGCATAAACGCAACATAAATTGGCACTCTTTGCAGTTCAGTTGCGTGTTATGACACATATATTAATGAAATGATATTTCCACAATCTTTCATTTGGTACCCATGTCGCTAACGTAAGAAGAAAACGCAAACAACTTTTACTCATATAAAATTTATATAGACATGTTAATACCTTATTAAAGAATTCAAATACACCTCATATGTCAAAACATTCTAGCCATTTGGGTTGCAGGGTGTACCAAATAAATGACATACACAAATACAAATGCTCGAACAATATTACCCTCCTGACAGTCGGGTAATCAAGTTGTTTTTCTGTCCAGTGAGTGGCAAGTACAGTTATAATTTGTGAGAACTAATGGTTTGATAATTATAGTTTTCTTATATTCTTAAAAAGAATGGTACCAGTACTTATGTAATGTACTATCTTCACAAATAAATACAATTAAATTCTCTGCTTGTAACATCAAATTAACAGCTTTTGACAAAATGTATATGAAAGTAGATAAAGTACTTATATCAAAAATTTAATTTAAAAAAAATGTTTGCCTGTCTTGTTTGTTCAGACTAATCTCTAGAACGGTTGAACCAATTTTAACAGGACATTTATCAACAGATAGCTGTTGATATAAGGAATAATTTAGGCTGCTTTGTGCCGTGACGATAAATTAGTTCATAATAATATACCTTAAATTGGTAAATTAAATTGTCTAAACATGGAGTAGAAACATTTGTTGAGTCTGTTAATATCAGTGCATATTTGAATAATATGGAACTCAAATATAGTAATATAAGATTTATTATTTATACTCCAAACATTTTTCTTTCCAAATTCTTTGAAATTTTTTCTCTATTTTTCTGTTAGTCAGGTCATTACATAATTTATGTAATGCTTTTTTGAGTGCATGCCATTGCATAAGACTTAAGTGACAAGTCAGTGATTGTATGTTAGACTCTGTTCTTAATTTCTCTTCTATTTTTAAAAACTCCTTCAATGATTTCGAATTTGTAACTTTTATATGAGTATCTCCAGTGTGTGTATCTAAGGTCTTGGTGACTTCCATTTCATCTTTTGCTATTTTTACAGGCTTTTGTTTCTCTTGTTTTTTAATTTTATCAGGACCTTTACTTTTCTTTGATTGGGTTTTTACCTCAGGTGAGAGTTGATAATTTTCCTTTACATCATCATCAGGAGCATTAAGAAGGATCTTGAAGCTTTCTCTGGTAAGAGCTTCACCTTGTTCCATTTTAAATGATTCTCTAGATAAACATTCTCCTAATTCCGATTTATAACTATTCCTATTTACTACTTCACCTTCATCAATATTATCACTATTATTGAATAGTTTGCTATAATCTGTGGTAGTCTCTACGTTGTTTAATTGCTCTTTATATTTGTTTAGTAATGGTTTAAGTTCTTCACCGAAATCTTCTTCCGCCTCATTGCTATTCAAATGGTTTACAAAGCTGAGAATATTATCAAATAGGTCATTTCCTTCATCATGAAGTAAAATATTATCTTCAATTAATTTCTTCTGATGCCAATTAAATCTACCAAAGTTATCAATATTTCTGAGGTCTAGCCATTCTTCTAGATTTTGAGGCAGTTCATAATTATCCGGAAGAAGCTTTATTCCTTTGAAATCTAAAACATTTATGTAAGGATATAGGTTTATATACCAAGTAGTAGAATGCTGAACTAGCACCATTGACATAGACCACAACCGGCTAAACAACGAATATGGTAATAAACTCATCCAATGGCTTTCACCTCTTCTCAATCTGAATAAATAAAAAATTGCTGATTGTTTAGAACAAACACAAATCCTCAACATTATTTTGGAAAATGTAATAATTCTTAACATTAAATACTGCAACATTTGTCTAGTTGGTAAGTATTTTTCATCATCATTTTCTGATGGAAGAGCTGAAAGAAAGCTCTCAATATCTTTTAAAAAGTTCAGAGCTAAATATTTCTTCAAGGCAGTATGGACTTTTCGGAAATTTCTGTAACCAATATCATTGCTGAACTTTCTATCATATTTATAAAGAAATCTGGAGCACAATGCACTTTCTTTATGCAATGGTGCTTGTTTTCTGAGCACTTTGATTATATTATTACACACATGCTTCAACGATGATATATCTGCAACATAAAGATAATTTAAATTACTTTCTTGGAGTATCCAACACATATAGCAAAATATAATTTTGGTTTAATTTAAAGTCAAAGGTATAGCACATTACGTACCAACTTTCTTGGAACAAAGAAACATATTCACTGGGGGTGGTAAAATAGACGAATCATTCCATGGTTCTAACATTATTAGCTTTGAAATAGATTTGAAATAAAATAATTAAATAAAGACACGCGAGAGTGTTATTCAGCTCAGCAGACGGTAGTCAATTTGACAAATCTCAAAACTGACACTAGAGTTAGTGTTACCAGCTCTCAAAATAAACAATGGGGAATCCAACATTTGTCTAATATGGATGTTTTGTGAAAAGTTAATAGAAAGTTCCATATATATATTAGATATCTAACACACAACACCATCTATTCCCAAGCTAAGTAGTGACTGTGTTATGGGTACTACTAAAGAACTAACATAAATACTTATATATTAATAACCATTTTCTTTTAAATATATACATAATAAACGTAAAAAAAAACAAACTCTGAAACGAATATTTACAGACTATACAAAAATTTGGCCTGATCCAGGAATCGAACACGAGATGTCAAGAACAGCAATCGTAGACGCTACCACAACGCCACCGAGGCAGTCAGTATAGTAGTAAGTTCCGAAAGTACCATGATAAAGTTTTGCACTATTACATGACAATGAGACATGGTATTATGTGACTATCTGCAATATGCAAATTATTTAAACTAAATGGTCAATTTTATTTGTATTTTTTATATATTTTTATTGTTAGAGAAGGACAATAAAAACAATGGCGTTCAGGATGACAAAATTATGAAATGGTTCAAATTTATAGGCCCAAATAAAACATAAAATGAAGCGAATTAATGAACTTTTGATGAGTAAACGTTTATGATATGCTTTTGAATGTTTTAGCAAAACTCGAGACACTATCACAATCCTGGACCCCATCAAGCTTCTTTAATGTAATCTTAATAGTGTAAACAACATCTACTGAGTGGCAACAACAATCGAAAGTGTTTGTTAAAATTAACACCTATTTGTTGTTAATGTCCTGGAAAATTGTCTCATTGGGCCCTGCCACGTCATACAATATTAATAAGCTTTCATAATAATTAATAATAATATCAATCAATCAATCAATCAACAACCCATAATGTCCCACTGCTGGGCTCGGGTCTCCTCTCAGGAGAGGGTATGATTTATTTCTCAAAACAAAGACAGAAATACACAAAATCAATTATAGCTTCCAATAAAAGTGTTTATACGTACTAGAAGTATACGTTAAATTAGATAACTAATAAAATAACATTACACGACGTACCTTAAAACAGTCAATTGTTTTTTTACATTCGACAAGATAGCTTCCTCTCGTCATTGCTGTGTATCTAATAATTTTTACACGCTTTTATTAGGATTTGATTTTGACCCACTTCAAACGGTCACATTTCATTTAAACTTACTAGACAAAGCAGGACCGATGACATTATAGTAATTTGAATTTGATAAAGAATTGTTTAAATAACCTAAAAAAACACTTTTCTATGAACCAAACTAAAGAAAAGCTAGAGTGAAAAATAAAAGAAATTATTTTATTGTACAATAGCGTGGGGCAACGTTATCGAATTATTTTTAGAAAGCACCCCACACTTTTTACAAAATCAATTTCTTATATTTATCACTCAATCTGTAATAGAAATTATTTAAAAAAATCTATCTTTTTTATTTAAAAAAAACATGTTTTTTTACGCTAACATTTTTTTTTTATTTTCTCAAATTTTTCTATCGTCAAATAATTCTCTACATCAAATGCTTAGGAACGGTATTATTATGACTACGAAAACTATTCGTAAAAATAAAGTCTATCAGTTGACTTTATTTTTAATATTTGTTTGTCCTAAAGGTAAGATTTAATTAAAAATAAATAATTACATCACCAAAATGGCGGTCAGGCACATTAGTAATTTACAGGCTTTTTATATACTTACGGATTTATATAAAAACTTTTTTAAAGTATTTATTTCTGAGTAGGTATAGGATATTTGTTTTATTCCTTCTTAGTAAATAATAATACCTAATAATAACATTATTTGAAAACGACTATAACAAGAATTACATGTCCAATAATAATAATAATAATAATTCATTTGTGTTTTTTAATGTAGTCGTTTTCAAGAATTATTTTAGTTCCCACAACGTAGTGTTTTAAAATTTTCTTGTTCTTTGATGTCCTTCGTGCCTTTCCATTTCCTTCATGCTACACATTAAGGCTCTAATACAATGTCAAGGTATATTCTCCCTTTCCAGTATGTCAAAATTTGAGCTGATTGAGGAAGAGTTTCGTTGTATTATGCATTGTTCAAGCTGAGGTCCTGGCTGTGCCTTGTCCACTTGACAACCTTACAGCAGCAGTATTGATTATTATCTTCTGAACGTTTCCGAGACTTATTAAGGGATTTATGGTTAAAAACCGTTAGAGCAAATTACAGAGGTTCAACATTGTCGTTGGTGTTAAATTGGTATGTAAATTAATTTCTTAGCCTTTTCTCAAGCCATCGCAACAACAATGAACGTAGTTTATTACCACAACGAAAATTAAGAATAGCTCAGTCATTTAAAATAATTTCATCATTTTGTAGATCGTGCATCTTGCTAATGAAAAATATTAGGAGGTGTTGCGACCACAACCGCAGATCTGCGGATTTATATACTTCGTTCTGTCGCTCAGCTGTTCCAAAGTCACCCAGTGCCCTACAGAGGAGAGAAGGCGAGCACAACACGATAATGGCGCGGGTTATATTTGTAAGTGCCATTTTTTTTGTAATAGAAGGCATATACGTGTGCTCGACACGTTTCGCCTCATGGTAAGCGATTACCGCCGCCCATGGGGAGTGCAACACGAGAGGCGTCAGTAGTTTCACACCGGTTTTCTGTGAGGCCGTCGTGTATCACTCCAGTCGGGACTGCCCATTCATGCCGGAGCGTGGCCCTCTCACGGCAGTTATATTTAATCTGTAACTAGTACCAACAAAGTATGGAGAAATTATTTTTTATATATTTTTATTTTTTAATAGTTTTTATTTCTATTTTTTTTTTGTGTTTTTACAACAACAACCCATAATGTCCCACTGCTGGGCTCGGGTCTCCTCTCTGGAGAGGGTTAAGGCCATACGTCCCCACGCTGGCCGAGTGCGGGTTGGGGACTGGCAAGAATACGTTGTGGCTACGTAAATCTTGCCGTTGGATGTTTTTAAGCCGCCCGAAGGCCTCCAACTAAGCTTCACGACTGCTATCGTATGATAACAACCGGGACCGACTGCTTAACGTGACCTCTGAATCACGGAGACGCTCATGTTAACATGCCACCAGCGGTCACCCATCCAGGTACTGACCGCGCCATCGTTGCTTACCCTCGATGATTGTTTCTAATCACCGAGTGCAAGTGGGCTATGAGCGTTGTGTTTTTAATGTGTCTTTAATGTAGATAGTGATACCTACCTTAATTGTATACGAATAAAAATGTAATGGTCATATAAAACAGGAGAGGGCACTGGCTCCTGTAATACAGGTCTAATATCTAGCACGGGAGACAGGGACTTCATATAATTGTTTGGTAACTTATTTATTTGGTAACTTGTTAACAATTCATCAGTTAACAGCATCAACAGTTATCAACAAGCATACTTATCTAATTTTACGCTACGGATTTTACTCGTGGATATATTGGTTGTATATAAAGGCTATTACTATAGGCTATGTATCTTACCGCTACAACCAATAGGAGCGGAGTAGCAATGACCAAAAATGTTGCAAAAACGGGTGAAAATTATTCATTACGAGAGCTTCTATTGCGTGCGCTGCGTAAACGGTAAAAGTTACACAAAAACCATGCATGAGAGAATTATTCTCCTTTAAAAGTTAAAAAAAAAGTCCTCGACAGCATAATTATATCAAGAAGGTAACCGTTTAAATAATTTTGTCGCGTATAAGTTCCACTATACAACAAAAACTATGTTTTACAAATAGGTTATTTACATTATGTGTATGTTTTATGGTTGGTGCACTATAACCGTTTTATGGTAGACAAATTTGTTCAAATTTTTATAACATCACGCTACCGGCTGTAAAGGGGCGCAGACGAGGTTGATTTCGTCAGCTAGTGCTAAATAACCTATCATACTACGTAAAACTAATACAGTTACTGGATGTTGTTTCTGCCATTGATAAACAAATGAAACTTTTACTGCTTTTTTTTTTTCTTTTGGATTACAGTTTTAAGGTGCAAGTCCGAATGCAGTGGTTAAACGGTTGCCACGTCCTGCTGTTTTCTACCACTCTGAGCGTTGTGGGTTCAAACCCCACATGGGACAACATTTTGAGTGATCCACAACTTGTTGTTTGGAGTAGGGGTCTTTTTTGTGTCTGTTTCCGGCGACACAGTACATATTCCGAATGTAGAAGATGTATTTTTTATAAAAAATGTAATGAAAGTGTAGATTGTTTTAGTCTTATATTTTTTTCAGACTATTTTACTGGTCCTGATCTCGATATGGTCAAGAGTATTTGCACAGGAATATTTACCTCCAAAGATAGGAGGGGGGAAAAAATCTATTCCTGAAGCGTTGGTAAGACATATTTGTTACAATTCTGTATTATTATGTGTTTTACTTTAATACATACTTATATTATAAATGCGAAAGTAATTCTATCTGTCCTGCTTTCACGACCAAACCGCTGCACCGATTTCGATGAAATTAGGCGTAGAGATACTTTGATTCTTGAGGAAGGACAAAGACTACTCTTTGTTGCGATAAACGACGACCACGCGGGTGGATCCTCGCACAAAGCTAGTATTTTACTAAAGGTTTTTTAACCAAAGACAATGATATTGAAACAAGTGCAAATGGGAACATACTTATATATTTCTACAGATATTCCTATTATTGATACCCACCGAAACACCTAACTAGTGATAGCGCTCATCACAGTTCATCACACAATTATTTGACCCGAGTGGGGAAAAAAGTAAAAATCTCGAAAATTGCAACGAGCTACCCTTATAACCATTATAAAAGTTTTCTATACAGTGGTCAGTAGTAGTTGAAGAACTTCCAAACCCTTATTTTAACTCTTGTAGTAGCTAGCAGATCAAATTATGTTTTACCTTCTTACTAAGCACACTTATGAGATTTACGAGGTAATTGAAAAAAAGATCTAATCGATCCCATCTAAAGCCCCATATCCCAAGTATTCAAGCAAATGCAGAGATGGGGAACCTACAAGTTGAACAATTTTGTTTGGCTATGAGGAAGTTATCTGTATAAATAGGACCGCTATCGTTTCAAATTCGATTACCTCATAGAAGTGACGTCACAACGATATATTATTCACAATAATTTTGAATAAAATTATTTTATATATAATATGTATGTACATGACATATATTAGTGTCCAGCAGTGGATCATAGAAGACAGTTTAAGATGATTATAATGACAATATTAGTAATTAAGTGTTTACTTCGAATAAGAAGAGTCAAACATGAGTAAAAACGAACTAAATTCTTTTATAGAATGTCCTCTGTATTTGACACCTTTAACGTTTTTTGTACCTTTGTAGCCTCCAGCTAACTACGATTTCTCGTATGATGTCCAAGATAATGGAGTCAGCCTTGACTTTGGCCATAATGAGAAGAGGAAAGATGACCATGCGACTGGATCTTACCATGTCTTATTGCCTGATGGCAGAATGCAGCTCGTTGAGTATGAAGCAGGACCTGATGGGTACAAGCCACAGGTATGTTGAACTATATCTGTTAAGATTATTATTTAGTTATGTATTTGCTATTCCTCAATCCTCTTGGTGACCCCAATAGGACTAAGGACCCCAAGAGGAAACACGAATAGGATTGTTTCTTTTAAAGTACTGTCATTATCTTTCCAAATGCTCATAAACTAATGCTCATTCTAAAGACGTCCAAATTTAATTGTTTTAGGTTATGTACATGGGTACAGCAACTTTCCCCCCAGCGTCGACAGGTGACAAGTTCGACGGGTATCATTACAATGCAGCCTCGAACCGTCAGAGTGTGAGACAAGTCGCTCCACGGGGATCACCGCGACAGCCTCCACCTCCCGCACCGCAGTCAGCGCCACCGCCTCATACTGCATCTCCTAATGCCACTCAATGATTGACAACATCGCGAGAAGATAGGGAAAATTGATTGATTATTAAAATGACAATTGAGAATTATTTAATTACTTCAAGAAAGGCTGCCTTTAGTAAGGACTTGCAAACTGTATATGTTAAAAGTGTTATAAATACCGGCATCTGTAAATAAAGTAAAACAGTTCGAGTAAAAACATTTTTTTATTTTACACTACTTGCTCCCCGCGGTGTTATCCGCGGTAAGGCAATAACCGCGAGTAGCGCCGCGGGGCGAAGCTAGTTTAAAAAAGTAGCCTAAGTTACTCCTCATATCAGCTATATGCCAGTGAAAGGCCCGTCATAATTGGTACAACTGTTCCAAAGATTAGCCGGAATAAACTGACAGACAGTCACACAGAAAGACAGGCAGATAGTGAAAACTTTAAAAAATGATGTTACGGTAAATGTACCGTCTCTATATATGATATGTATTTAGTAAAAATCGGTTATTTTACTTTAGCATATTTACTAGACAAACAACAATTGTATAGAGTACCTATAGATATCGCAGAAGAGGTTAGGAACTTGTAAAATTAAGAAAGGGTGAATTAAAAGTCAAGATAGACGTACAAATATCTGTTTACTGAATAATATATATTTTTAATATTAGTACTTTAAATTTAGTTAATAATAGGTTAACTAAGCAACTATATCACAATTTCAGTACCTTATAACATTATTTTAATTTTAATTCTTTTAAAGTTTTCATAAGCAACATATTTGCAGTATAAATTTAACAATGTAGAACGGTAGATATGCCATTTCATTCGATTAACTTAAAAACCATAAACCTATACAAATTGAAAAAAAAAACTTTTGAAAATAGAAGAGTTCATCTTTTGCAAAATCCTGTGATCACGATATGATTCAAATAAAAATACAGCATTATACAATTTAGAAGGCGTGACTCGAACAACGATGGGCTTTGTTTGTTGCTCGTTGTTTGTATCAATATGTATATAAACAACAGATCTTCAAAATCACAAAGATATTTGCGACAAATATCATCTTCAACGCAACTTCAAACCACTATCAATTTTTTATTATATCAAACTATTTTAAATACTCTTGTCGCGGTGTTTGTTACCAAACTGTTCCGAAATGGCTGGACCGATTCTTAAGAAATTTTGCGTGCATATCGGTGCATACCTAAACAAACTGCAAAAAAAAAACTTTTGAAAATGGAAGAGTTTATCTTTTGCAAAACCTCTGATCACGATATGCATCAAATAATCAATACAGCATTATACAATTTAGAAGGCGTGACTCGAACAACGATGGGCTTTGTTTCTTACTCCTTGTTTGTATCAATATGTATATAAACAACAGATCTTCAAAATCGCAAAGATATTTGCGACAAATATCATCTTCAAAGCAACTTCAAACAACTTAAAAAAATGTATTATATTTTTTATTTAATATTAAATTTCTCGTGTCGCAGTGTTTGTTACCAAACAAATCCGAAAATGCTGGACCGATTCTTAAGATATTTTGTGTGCATATCGGTTAGGCCTGAGAATTGGCCAACATCTATTTTTTATACCCTTAAATGATAAGGATGATCCACTCTTTTTTATCCATATATGGCAAAACAACGTTTGCCGGGTTAGCTAGTATTATTTTAAAGTTGATTATGCAGTGCTGGACATAGGCCTCTGCCATTGCACATCACTCTGATCGATTTTGGGCTTCTTGCATACTGCCAGCCAAACACTACGTTTCCCCCGACGCGTTTCACACTCCACAGCTTTTATACTCCAACGGTTGCCAGTTCTGCGGCTAATATGGCCAGCCTACTGCCATTTCAGCGTGCTAATTCGTAAAAAAATATTGGTATATAAATTTAATAAAATCGTATCAGTACCTTCATAACGTCAGATAGAGACTATACGTTAAATAAAAGTGACTGTTCGCAGGTACAAATAAGGAGAAGTTGCGGATCTACAACCTTCATGAGGTCTAGCCTGAATACCCGAAGATCACGTCGCCTTTCCGTTCCTAGGCCTATTTGCTACATTTGTAATCACTATTGACTATGGGCTCAGGAACGGAAAGGCGTCTCGTCATAACTTTTATTACAGATTATCATGTCTGTCGAAAGGTCCTCATGTGTTGAATGTTTCCTAGGGTTGGAAGCCATAGCCTCCGATAGTAAAACACCGCTCGGTTTAGATTGTTTCACTTCCAACTTAATTCCGTCCAATTTCACACACATACATCAAACAGTACACTAAAATCCACTTTGTTTCTTTCCTTAGTTTTCATAATTAGAAACAATAATCAACAAGATGAAATATGACTTAAGTGGCGTGCAGTATGTCAATGTTCTGATCAGGCCAGTGCACACGGCGATGCGTTGAGACGGTGTCAAAGCCAACGTTGTCAAATGATTGGTAGTCCTTCTGCATGCTCATTTCGGCTAGGTTACGATATCTACAAATAAACAAACATAAATTCTATTGAGATACACTACACTACACATAAATTCTATTGAAGTACAAATTTGAATACAAATAAAGAAGTGAAACTAATGTTGAACACTGTGAACTATAAACAGCAGTGGACTGTCCATTGTTGGACATAGCTCTCTACCTCCACCTCTCTACGATGACCAGACAGATTTTCATAGGGTTTATTTCAAGTTTCCCTTTTTTTTTGCAGTGATTTAATTTTGCGCAGTTGGTTCTCTTAGTAGCTTCCTAAATCCATGGGATGAATAAGAATAGTGACACTAACTATTCTCAATTCGTCATCACTTAAAGAACTTTTTCCGTCAAAGAGAGGAAATGAGAAATATAAAACTTTTAATCCTACAAATTTAGTTAGAATGATGTTAACGATTCGTATCATGTTATCATAACTTTGACACGAGTGCGTTAATTCAATGTTTGCTTAGTAGAAAATATAATATGAATATAAGGGGCTAACTCTGACAAGTATCACGGATTATAGACTTGTCAATAACATTATTATAAGTTAATTCCTCTACTTATGTTACCGACCTCTCCAAATTCTACAAGAAGATCTAGATTATATGATTTTACCTTTTGACGAGAACACAGCATCCAAGCAGCAATAGTATCTGTACAGCAAGCCAGGCAAGTACTAGTGATACTAAGAGCAACTCATGGATGCACACCAATGCACTGTCTGCTACCTTCTCCTCCTCCGCTGAAATGACAGAATCAATAATATAAACATAACGAATTAATATCAATTAGACGGCCATGCTCTCCAAATTGCCTTATACATTTTTCATCACATCAAAAGCCTATCTTTAGAACGAAGGTTTTAGCGTACTATACCACGTTGCTCAGGTTGGTATAAGGTTTGTTACAAATTTTTCTTCTCTTTTTTCACCGAGTTTTTGGCCTTTTGGCCTAAAGATAATATTTACGAATTTATTATTTCACACATAATGATACTTACGTGCAGTGGATCGATGATCGGCTCGTACCAGCGTGTCGGTTGACAATATATAATTAGATCCCACTAGCATTTCTAATTCCATCGACATCGCGCCAGCAACTGCAGGAGTACACGGAGGGGCCCCACTTTGTGCCACCACGCCTCCTTGGCGTGACGTCATAGAGTCTGATGTAACCGCCGCTTGAACTTCGTCCCCCCACTGGTAGAAGGTGTCGTTCGTTTGACGTACGTTTCTGTTTTGGTTTCCATTGCATTCCCTCTGTAACAATAAAAATATCTAAAACTATCTTTTGCCTTAAGCTTTGTTCTACAAATATAATACAAATACGGTCTGATGTTAATTATATAATCAATTATTTTACATAACCCAGAGCGTAAATTTAAAATTACAAAATTGTTCTGTTCTGCAAAAAATAACAGGCGCTGAGAACCTTACCCATGTTTCAATAAATACTAAAACGGTAAAAAAGGCAAACCGGAATCCTAGTACTGATTTATTATCAGTATATGAATCGAAAGACATAACATTTATTAATCTCACAGAACCACACGGAATCCTTCCGCGAAAGAAACTTACCGGGTGACACTTTTTCTCGCAAAATCGCACCAGAAGTGCAAATCTAACTATGTGTGATGTTGGAAAGCGAAACGCTTTGAACCGAGCCGACAGGCGCTGTGTTCCTCCCAGCCATGACCTCGTAAACTCCGGGAAGTCTACCTAAAAAAAACAGATATGAAATAAGAATTATTATTATTCAGTAATAAGTGTGTATCACGCGGAAAACCGGACTGCAATGAGAAATAAAATTTGAAACTAATCCTATTCCAATCCGTCTAGTCAGCGTGGTAGTCCTGTCTATATGTACCAATATCTCCTGTCTATACTTTCCTCCTCGTTTTACTTAGTCACTGCTCACAGTATACTAAAATTAATAAAAAGCACTTGTACAGGTCCTGTCAGTTGTATTGTCGTTACCTGGCCTGTAGGACATCCTGTACTGTCGAGAAGAAGAACCGAGCTGTCTCCAAGTCTAGATGAAGCCACCAGATGATACGGTTCAACCTCCGTCTCATCTGCAACCGAACGTATTTTTGGAATACATGTATTACACGCTGTACTCTGTAAAGTCATCTTGATTTATTTATCGCTCCTACTTTTGCCAACTAAGTAATGGTTCCTTATATAAAATTGTAGTATATGTCTAATCCACTCTTGCGCATACACTCCATAAATTACGTCAAACGAATTTCAGGACTTTTTAAACCCCTCCCACCATCCTTGTTACAGGGTGTCACATTTTGAGAACCCCCTCCTTTTTGTGAAAACAAATCGTAGGAGTGTTTACTTATTACATGTTTTACTAGGTACCTTGTTAAGTAACTCTCAATAATAATAACATCTATAAATTCGTTCGGTAGTTCGCTCATAATTGAAGAGGTAGTTTCTTAATGCGACATGAAATTATCTTGTTAATTGCAATGAGTAAACGTTTGTTGTTTTTATTGGAAGCAAGACTAATTTACCCATTAATTGAAATGTTTGTGAACCAAACAAATTTAAGTCTTTATCATTTACCAACCCTAATCCTATTCAATGAAAATAAAGACTTGGAATTTGAATAACTTAGTAGAAAATACCATAGAATAATACGGTAGGAAGTAGGCATAAGCAGGCATTCCCCTCTGTCAAAGTACAAGCCCAAATGGGCCTACGCGTTTCACTGTTATGACACAGAATTTATTTATGTGATACTTGAAATTTCGAATGTTTTGTTTTAATTGTTTAAATGTGTGATTTCATAACAACAGGCGATTGTTTTTCAATGTAAGTCTAAAACGTGTATATGTGAAAATTTCCCACCCAGAGAATGTTTTTATCGGAAAACGGTGCTATGGCTACTCCACTCCGTTTGATGTTCCGTTTTTTTCTATGGAAACTACAATCTTAGTTTACAAGGCGTAGCCAAATTGATATTTTACAAACTTTAGAAAACTATTCAAATGTATCTTTTACGGCCTTGCCAAAGTGACTCTACACTGTCTGATGGAAAGCATAAGCAGAATCCCAGAGTGGTGGTCACCATACTCATCATGAAAGCAGACAATGTATGGGAATGATGTGATCTCAACGTTAAGTAAAGCAAGTTAATAGAAGATATGGAGACGTTGGCGTTTTAGAAGGAGATTTGACGCAAAACAATTGTATCTTGACAAGGCCTCTAGGCTTCTCCGAGGCAAACCAGGAAAAGAATTATGACACTAGCCTTTATACTTTTTTACACGGAACTAATCTCTCCCACCCCTACTACTGTAACTTCTGTACGCCAAAACAAGCTTCATCGATTTGAATGCGATTTTCTATTAAGTATTGTGATAAACTTCACTTAACAACTTAACATGTAGGCTTTGTTTTAAGACATAGACAAAACACATTTTTATAATAGCAATAATCGACATATACACATGCGAAGTTGCGAACAAAAGCTTTTATATGTATAAATATAAAAGGATTTTCTATGAGAGTACTGTTACCTGTGGTATCGATCCTCAATTCCATTGGCTCGCCGAGTGAGACGACTCCTGCCCCGGTATCATCAAGAACTCGCACTACGTACATGGTTATGGGTGCAGTGTTCGCGCCGTACACAGCGCTTGCAGCTCCAGGGGATGCTGCCTTTGGAATTTCATTTTCGCTCACCGATACGGGCGATTTATAGCTCGTTCTGTTACAAATTATACATTTCATTAGAGAACACGATAAATTTAAATCGTTTAACTGATTAAAATTGCCTCATTTTTGTACTACAAATGTAGAGGTAAGTATTTTGAGGTATTTATGCAACTGTCAGAAGGCCAAGCAAACGTCTATTTAATACAGATTGTAAATCTTCTTCTTTTAATGAATGGCAATCAGCCGGATCAGCTATTTCTGCCAATGTCAAGTATTTCAAGTCTTCAATTCTAAGTCTTCGAGTCTTCAAGTCTTCGTCGTGATGGAATTAATGATAAAAAATATAAAAAATGTGGATGACATGAAATGGGGACCGTCTTTCGCAAAAACAAAAAACGATCTCAATACAGATTGTAAATTAGACTCATAAAATATATGCCAGAATGTGTCGGTAGGTAGTTTTATATAATTTGATACTTAAATACTCATTCGAAATGAATTCACGACAGCGATTTAAGACAATGAAGTGTCTCTGTCTGTTCGTCATTTGCATTACAATACCGAAGAGCTGATGGCCGGGCTTTGATCGGTATTATTTTTTTGGTAAATTTATTAAAAATGCATCCTAGCTAAATCGATTTATCGCTTCCAAAACCCCGTGCATTCGACCCCCTGTTTCCGAGATTCAGATTATGTTATGTATAATATTTCTTTGTTTGTATTAGCTGCCAAAACGTCTCTGCCCTGCCTGATGGAGAGCAGAATCCAAGAGCGGTGGTCACCATCCTCAATGTGAAGAAGGACAATGCAGCATGGTGACCCATACTATGGCGACCTGGTGAGATGCTTTTTCATGCCCCACTTAAGGGACCGTGGATAGTGGGAAGGAAACACGAGCACTGGTAGTGAGATCCAGACCACTCGGCACAGGAAGGAAGCACCGAAGCGATGAGTACGAGAACGAATGTCTTCCACTTTAAGGTGGTGACTTCCCAGGCCGGCACGAAGAACAAGCAATTATATATTACAGCTAATACATAAAATTAGGTGAACATATAGATATTTGACATAAGTCCTTACAGATCTCTTTGATAGAATTCAGAAGTAAGTTTGTTGCAGTTTTACTGGATCGTAAGAACGACAACGCGAACAAGAAACAACATAAAAGTTTAAATTAAATACTAGGTAATAGAAAATAGTTACCCGATTTCCCTAACGGCGATCGTAGCATCCACTTGCGTGGCCGAGCGAGCCCCCGGTGAGCACCCCACCCGAACCCATCGGTCACCAGCAGTCTGTATGATGGGGTTGTTCTGGATCATTATTATGACGTACGCCATTGTCCTAAACACAGTAGGTAGGTATATCTCTGTACATTATATGAGGACATTAAAAAAAAACGAGCTATCTTGTTTTGTGGGGACCGCTTAGTGGTAACCGAGTAGCTTAATACAATGCAACGAAAAAATTTTAGCCAGGTCTGTCTATGAAATAGGTGACCATTCTTTATATATTGAGACCTCTTCGTGTCTCGGAGAGCAGGTTACCGTCGGTCCCGGTTGTCATACGATCATTTGTGACAATCTTTACGGTTAGTTGGAGCCTCCAATTCCACAGATTTTCTATAGAACTTTGATATCGTCTAGTAATCGGGTTATGGAGATGTAATAGCTATCGTTCCACGTAAAAAATTGGTGTTAAGTCTCTTCGTAGCAGACTTAAAGCCAACCCAGTCCAGTTTGTGAAAAAGATGGAGCTTTTTCTTTAAAGTCACACTCGAAGCACTACTCACCTATTAATAATACCATTGGGTCCATTAGATATCCCATAAGCAAAGTTGACGTCACAATCGCCGTGCAGAGGTAATGCCAGCCGTACCTGAGCCCCTGTACCACGAGCACTACAATTGTCGCCCCGGCCCGGTACGTACACACGGCCTCGGAACACACCGCGTGGTTTGTACGTCACCATCATATCAGTTCCTTCGCATTCTACGCTTACTGGGAACAATATTAAGTGAATAAATTTTTTACTTCTTTTATCAACAGTCTTTAAAAGTCCACTGCTGGACATAGGCGTCTACTTAGAAAGAAAGGAAGTTTTGGCCTACTATACGACCCTGGAGATACAGGGTTTAGCTTCGTCGGCTCTTATGACACCCACGGGATGAATCACCACATGGCTAGTTTTACTTCCATGACACTTGGTAAATAGACAATTGAACGACTGTTACTAAAAATTGGCTTTTCTAAAATACATTTCACAAAGCCTCAACTGTTATTGACGAATGATTCTTGATTATGCGACCGCGTAGCTTCGTCTTTTAAAAGAATTTACTTCTACGGCTGTTGTATCATTTTTCATTGTGTTTAACTCTTAGTTCGTCGTATTGTGATATTAATAGCCCTATAGTCTTCTTCGATAAACGGTTTATCTAACACTAGAATAATCCTTCAAATCGAACCAAGAGTTCCTCTGATAACTGAATTCAACGAAACAAACTCATATCGAGTCCAACTTATGGTACCTCGTCCCTACGTTAGTATATGGACTAGGTAGATAAACCGATTATTACAACATAATTAGAAATCTCTATAGTGAAGCAAATAAGCACTTCAATATGTGTCGTGAACTTGTTTCAATTAAATACCAGAACTAAAATGACAAGAACGTTACAAAAACTTCTTACTGTTAAGACAGATTACTCTGCGGTAGTAAGTAGCACCTGAAGTCCTCCTCAAGAGCCAAGAGCCTGTTGTGATCAGATCCTCGCTGTGCAAATCACAGAGCCCTCTCACTGTGCTACCCTTAGCCCGTCCCTCTGTCATCCATGTGAACCCACGGCATATAAATCGCTCGGCTATTTCACACGATATCTTGCACTGTAGAGTTATAAAATGATTTATAAAAAAAAATAAAGCATTTTTAATACATTCGTTATGTCTAAAACCTTGACACTATATCAATCTGTACTTGACTAAACATAGCAATTACGAAGGCCTATGTCAACACCATTGCTAATTTTGAAACAAATTGAAGCCATCTCGCTTGTAATGCATTTAGATGATTGTGGAAAGCTTGACACCATAACATCGTATGAAAGATACCACGCCCAATTTTCCCATCTTTAAAGGTATGTTGCTAAATTGAAAGCTTGTTCCATGTTATGTGAGCATCATCTATTGAGCTTTGCCGAATTCTTGAAGAATGCATACAGGAATGTACAATTTTATAAGTTTCTCAGTTGAATAATAACTGTAAGTTGTGTTTTTGTTTCAAAGACAACTCCCGTATTAACAATATGTCGCGGGATTTTGCAAACATACATGAAACGGATACAAAAGACACTCAGGCTCAGAACAACAATTTGTGGATCACACAAAGTGTTGTCCCATGTGGCGTTTGAGCCCACAACATATCACACTAGAAAGCGGCGGTCGTGGCGAACACTTTAACCGCTAGGCCAACTGTGCAGTCCAAGTATTACACTGTTTTAGAAGTACCTATTTAAACTTAGTTGACCTAGTAATTTTAGAGTATTACGTGTTTGTAAAACTTCGAGAAGTAATTATAATCAATATATAAATATGTGAAGCAAAAACTTAGTACCCCTTTTTATGAAGATTACGTGAATTGAGGAGTGTGTCACGGTAAAAGTTTATATAAATTATGGTCGAATTTCGACCACTGGGCAACCACAAGCTATGTCGAATTACGCGAAATCTGTGCTACCTCCGCCAATGTACACATTTATTAGAACCTGCCTATTACTTTAGTACTCCTAGTAATCATTATCACTTAAAATTTTGTCGCTCTTAATTATGTGTTGCAGATAAAAAACTTCTGAAAACGTTTTACGTTTTTGCCTGCCTCGTTGGTCCAGTAGTTAGCGTAAGCGATTACAGATCAAGAAGTCTCGGATTCGATTCGGTCGGACTGCTGGTGGATTTTTCTTACAAGAATTTCTCATTCCCGGGGCCGGCCTAGGAGAGCACATTGAGTCGGTCCCTGTTTTCATAAATATTTGTGGCAATCGTGATTAGGAAGTCAGTGCCCTCAAATGTACTGACAACTAGTTCAATCTTCGAATTCAGTTCACCCTCAAGGCTGCCAGTCGATCCGTCTAAAAACTGATATTTAAGTAAAACCGGTTGAACTACTAGCCGACCCCAAATAATCTTGGGAATAATAAAGGCTAGGAAAATGATGAGAAAACGTTTATTTTTTCTTGAGTTGATTATCTTTAATAATTCTGTGCCATTATGTTCGTGCACGTAATTACATAACATAGCACACGATGCTGTTTTGATATAGTTTCTTTTTCAAGTGTATTTTTTTTTGTTAACCGACTTCATAAAAGGAGGAGGATCTCAATTCGACTGTATTTTTTTGTTTTGCCGCAAATGAGCTCACATGTATCTAGATGTGTATTTCTTCTTTCAGTTGCTAATGGACTCCGATTTAATAATCGAAAAATGATTTTAAAAGTAAACCTAAATACCTTGATGTTTACTTTACAAGTAAATCACCTGGAGGACCACTATGAATCTTGGTTATCCAAAATGTTCATGCCTACTTTGCACTTACCGTGCTTCTGTGCTAACACTATTATTACTTACGTCAATCCGTGTAGACCTAAACACAGGGTTTTTAAACGATTACATCTTTGATTTCAATCCATTTCACATCAGCATTCGCAGTGTATAGTGACTACTACTCCTGGATTCTGCATATTCTTTCCATCAGGCATAGTAGACTCACTTTGGTAGGCTCTTAATATACATAAAAGATACAAATAATAGAAGGACTGCCCATTGCCGTCAGAGATTACATTCTGCAGAGACATTCTCACACTGGGCAGAGATGTCAGAAGGAAGGCAATGCTAGGAATTTGACTCATCTACTAGTGAATTGGGAAGAAACAGATTTAAGATAGTTTGAGTCCTTTTACTGAGTGGTAAATCGGATGTGGAATTGTGAATGGTAATACAATCTGCACGAATTATGTAGTGTTTTAAGCGGTCATATCATTGTTTTCTGCTGCGCTAAGTGGTGGGTTCAAACCTCACATTGGATAACATTTTGTGTGATCTATAAATTGTAATTCTGAGTGTTCATTACGTCCGTTTAATGTATGCATATATATTGTAAAGTTCCCCGCGATACAGGAATATTCTTAGTGAGGGAATTCACTTTAAAAAAGTAATAAAGAATAATTGGTAAGTCAAATGAACACAATAAGTACGTATTACCCACACACCTAATATTAATTTACCAATAATTTATCTTGATTTGCCTTTAGAACAGCATTACTATGTAAAGAATATAAAGATATAAGAACATAAAATACACATTACAAAGATGTGTATTTTATGTTTAACTTACCTCATCTTTGGTGTAATTCTTAATTGTATATTCTACATGTTTCAACGTCTGATTATGGTATTCTTCATAAGAACATCTATCGATCTTCTTTTGATCTATAAAAGTAATATCAAATGAAATATAATTCCATAAGTATATACATGTAAGACATGTCATTATGTAATAGGAAAAAATATGAAAATATTAACACCTTATCAGAAAATGGTGAACAACGGTTGAGCTATTCGCATTTTATTAGATAACTTGTTGTAAAAATGTTAGTAATGCTTGCTTATATACAAAGCCCTCATTTTTATATGTAAATACCTATCATAACGGTTAGGCCCGCATGCCTACCCGTAATGAAATAGAATGTATTGTGCCAAAAGAGTTAGAGTACATGAGGTCTAAAGGATAATAGAATAAGGTCAGTAGAAATTGAACATTGTTGTACTACTATACTTGTCTGACGTTATTGTGTAATGTCAATGTATGATAGTATAAAAGGCAGATAGTTTTTTGTTTTTTCGAAAGACGGTCCCCATTTCATGTCATCCATATTTTTTATTATTAATTTCATCATGACGAAGACTTGAAGACTCGAATACTTAAGACTTGAAGACTTTAAACACTTGACATTGGCAAAAATAGCTGATAAGCTGGTTGCCATTACATCAAAAGTTATCTTAAGTTATTACTTAGCATTTAGCATCTCTATTTATTTCTGAAATAATCTATAGAAATCGTACAGTGTACTGAATTGTATCTATCTGTAATTCAAAACGAGTGGCCGTAAGTTTGTATCCCCGTTTTTCTCCTAAGGCACGAGCACGACTACGAAGTCTATATCTTATTTTGATGAGATGGCAACCAGCCGGATCAGTTATTTCTATTAATTAAGTTTTGACTAGAACATTATCATTCATCTTTCGTGAGATGTTTTTAGATATGACTACCTTGTGTACGGTTACATCTGTATACAATGTAAGTATCTTGTATAATTTAAAAGAAAAAACATAAATGTTGTATGTTGCTTTCTGGATGTTAAATAGATAAGGATTAATTTTAATATGACCAAAAACATAGTTTTCGAGTAGGATCCTATTTCAGATCTCTTATAATAAGGCATTGGATAATTTTCATTGCTGTACATGTACCTTAATTTTTGAATAATAACTACGTATAACAAATAATAATGTTCTATTAAATGATAACATGTCTGTAAAATATCATAGTTGAACAAAATGTAACTTAAAATATATAGCAGGAAATCTCTGTTTCACACGAAACAGTTTTATCATACTATACTTACAGTCATGGCTACACTGATTCTCAATGTAAAATGTGTAGTCATTGGAGACTCGATAGAACTCTGGTTCCGTGAATCTGTTTTCCAGGTTCAAAATACAATTGCCGACCGCCGAGTCCGAAGTTGAGATCATATCCCCATCAAACTCGCCTTGAGGTAACACCCATTGCGCTGACCTACAGAATATATAAAAAAATAGCATATTACAAAGAATCAATTCTATTAGTGCTTCTTAATTAATAATATAGATAATAATTTATTTTACCCTTAAAACTTAAACGCACAAAGCAATGTTACAAAGTGAAGAAGAAAATTTGGTATAACTTGTTTTCCTGACTGAATATCTGATCTTTTTTTAGCATTTTGTAGCCTATGGAATAATTCACTCTATGGAGTGTTGTTTTAGTAAGTTGACCTTATCATTGAGTTGCAGTCTCAGAACTACGACATCAACAAGCCAATTTAAACTTAACACATATTAGTCACAGTATATTCTTTCATTTAGTTTCATTAACTAAGTTTCTAGGCCGAGAGGCCTAAGAAACAATGTATTATGATAGCCTACTACACAATAATATTTTTAAAATGTATCAGCAAAGCATCGATCTGTCCTTGTAATTTTTACACAATACATATTTGCATCCCAAAAGTGAAGTAACCAAATAAGGAAACTGACAAAATCTATTGGTAACTTTGTTATAAATAGTGTAAATAGTTAGATACATAGTGTTAGTTACTATATATATTGTGACGTGGACGGTCTAATTCCGCTAATTGTTACAGAATATATATTCATGAGATACCAAATTATGATAGTTACACCTAGACCTACCTGATTAGTGTGGAATTGTAAACAACTATTGTTACCGGTAAGCTAACTAAGTAACTTATCGCTCTAACCAAAAACATAGTGATTGCAAGTCATACCTTAATTAATTTCTCAAAGCAATTACCACGAGGTTAAACAGTTTATTTTAGCCCTGTCATATTTTATATTGTTACAATGAGGCACTCATAGCATACTTGTACTCGATGATTAGAAACAATCACCGAGGGTAAGTAACGACGGTGCGGTCAATACCTGGATGGGTGACCGCTGGTGACACGACACCATGAGCGTCTCCGTGACTCGGAGAGCACGTTAAACAGTCAGGTTCCCGATTGTTATCATAGGATAACTGTCGTTAAGCTTAGTTGAAGGCCTTTGGGCGGCTCGAAAACATCTAACGGCAAGATTTACGTAGCCATAACGTTGTCTTGGCAATCTCCAAACCACACTTGTGGGAACATATGACCTTAACCCTCTCTTGAGAGGAGACCCGAACCTAACTGTGGGACATTATGGGTTGTTGATGTGACGATGTGATATTTCACATTATTATTATTAGTGTCGCATATAACCGTAGAGCAACCCCCTCTCTCTCTGTCAAAGTATAAGCCCAAATGGGCCTACGGATTACACTGTCATGACACAGAATGTATTTATGTGTGCGTATAATTTGGAATGTTTTGTATTAATTACGTGTAAGTTCGTAATGATAGGCGATTGATTTTATATATGAGTCTAAAATGAAATCTATGAAGATTTTGCCCCGCAAAAAATACAGACTGTTTAGTTTCAGAAAAGACGCTACTCCCTCCGTTTGGTGGCCCATGTTACGATTTGCAAATAGCTAATTGTGATTGTGACGTTTACGGTATTGCGATTGTCCATGGCGGCGGTAATTGCTTACCATTGGGCTATACGTATGCTCGTTTGCACCCTATCCCATAAAAGAAATTTAAGACACAATAATACGTAGATTAGTAATGATGATATTCGAGATATTTCTTTTCCAAAAATTTATTGGATTGCGTTGATAAAAATATTTATTCAAAAACTTTAAATGAATTCGTTTACCACTAATAGAGCTGTAACCATCAATAATTAAATTGGGTCCTAAACTGTATAACCAAACAGTACAATATTGAGGGAATGTTGCCAGTATTAAATCTCTTTAAGGGCTGTAGAAGAGACCTATTCGGAGGATTTAAAACTTCGGCAATAATGAGTCTCACAGTCAGAAAATGCTCTCGTTAAGCAAACATTTAAATAAAATAATCCTAATGGAGGCTACTTTTCAGCATATTCAGAGTAGTTCTTAAAAAAATGATACACATTCTTTTAACATTAATGTTAATAAACATAAACTTGTTAAATGACTTCTGTGCTCTAAAACTTAAAAAGCAGTTTAAATTAAAGCTCAATGTATTTTAATAATATGTCAAATAGTATATCAAAAAAATTAGACAGACAGACAAAAATTTTAAATAAAATGTTTTTAATGTAAGTATCATACCTTATATACCTATGTAAGCTATACGTAGTTCCACGAATTTGACTAAATACGTACGTAGTTCCGTATGTATTTAGTCAAAATCTGTTGATTGCAAATTACAAACAGACATTTCAATTTATTTATTTGTTTATATTCATAGATGTTAAAAGAGATCGAGTATCAAAAACAAATGAATGTTTTTTGTTAGCTGGTCTTCTTTTAGTTGGTTCTTGTGAGGCTGTTGGTATGTAGATAGCAATTTCTTTCAATGAAACTTTCTACTGCGTTATAAACCATCATGACATGAATCAATGAAGCAACAAAAAAGAACAATAGATTTTGCTTTTGTTTTCACTTATATGATTGATAACATGGTTTCAGGGTTCTACAGTCTTTACAAGGAAACCTTTTAGTTAAGACATAACTGTATGGTATTTATATAAAATTATTCTTTGTGAAGTTTATTTGCAGCACACGAGTGCAGCTTTAATAGCATGTGACGCTGCAGGTAGCGACGTGACGTAGTCTAAGCTGTAACATTAATGACGAAACTAAACATTTTGAACATGAAAATGAATTATATACGGTCTAAGTTTTACCCGCGGTTCTGTCCGTGTGTATATCAGTTTGAGCC
Source organism: Hyphantria cunea (assembly GCA_003709505.1). Classification (NCBI taxonomy): domain Eukaryota; kingdom Metazoa; phylum Arthropoda; class Insecta; order Lepidoptera; family Erebidae; genus Hyphantria; species Hyphantria cunea. Next base: position 9,765 of record PKRV01003174.1, on the reverse strand, counting down.
TATGTTCTTTTCCAAGGTCCAATATATTTATATACTGAAATTCACCATAAGTCCTTAATTTGTCGAATTATTCAGAGCAATAACCAACCCCATTATATGAAAATCACAATCATTAATGAGCCGGTGTATAACTCTGCGTACGTACGTACTCTGAAAATAAATTAGCTACTAGTCGTAATATATATAATATCTTTTATTATAAATACTATGAAAAACTGGTCAATAAGGAAAAAACATGGTCAGAACTGTAGTGTTTTGGGAAGATAATTTAATAAATTCAATTGGTACGTAGTTGATGTAAGTACATCAACTGCGTCAACAAATCAAGCCAGCCAAGTGCTGGCTGAATTCAAAAGACGTCGTTAGATTTATTGCGGAAGTTCCTCGTTATTGGACAATCAAAAGATGTTGGCTAGGATTATGATGTATTATATAATGTACTCAGGTGAAAAGATGGATAAAGAAGTGTCTCTATAAGATATTTCACAGCTTCGCAAAACTAAACCTCTTAAATCTATAACTTGCCAAATCTCTCGCTACTGCCAAATGCTGGACGAAAGTAGATACAGTATGACCAAAGGACAGGATTATTTATACAAATAAATGAAATTGGAGTGTCTGTTTCTAATACTAAAATAACTGCTTTTACTAAGTTCATATACACGGTACATAAATCAAAATTTCTTACAATTTTTGTTTGGCTGTCTCTCTCTCTGGCGGCGACCGATTTTAACGGGACTTTCACAAGCAGATTGCTGATGAACAAGGAGTAACTTAGGGTACTTTTTTAGACTACCTTTGCCCCGCGGTGTTATCCGCGGTTGAAAAGGTACAACAATAACCGCGGGTAACACCGTGGGACTCAGCTAGTCTATTTTATAAAAAAAAAATTAAAATTAGCATTTTTTAGTTAGTTAATTAGTTAAATTTTTGTGTGGTAAGGTTTGTGAGGAACATAATAGATGTATACGTACCGATATAAATTATCATTAGCAGCAAACAAGGCGTCATAGCAGTCATAAACGGTAGCATTGATAATCACTTTGAGATGAGAGCCTTCAGAGTGTAAGTGGTAACTCGGAGTATTCTCCAAAGCCCACCAACGATTACTACAATCCTCAGGGACTAAAAAAACATTAAACATAGGTAAAAATAGATAAGTATGATAATCTAATGTTTCAGCTTGTTATCATGGACAGATGTTTCTAGAAATCATAGTATAACACGTCTGTTTATGAGATACTTAGGTTTTCTAATGCCATTTTCGCCCTTTTTTTCACGTGCCGAAATACCCTCGGATAACATCTCCTGGTGGCTTGTCAGACTCGAACCGACTAAAACCATAGGCCGTCTCGGGTATTAGGAACTGGGGAACTAGGTACACTCTAGAAAGAAAAACACTGGAACCCCGACATACCTCGTGTGGAAACCCCGATGTTTCTGTTGCTATCTCGGCGCCTGCTTCTGCTAGGGTGATAGATGGCCTCATCTGTCACCCTAGCAGGCTTGCGCTTATAGAAAATGGAGATCTTTTGCGATCTCTGCAATTTTCACTCTGAGAATTTGTGAACACAAAGTGAAGATAACAATTTGCCCTACAAAATTAGGATAAGATCACGGTGTGAGCAGGAAATTTATGTGTATCATATTTTTAGTTATTAGCTTTACCGTAGTTGGGTGAAACTGATAGATATTTGTTACTAAGTATCTATCAATTTCACCCAACTACAGTGAAGCTAAAAGGAAGAGCAATAGTTTAGGATTTATGTTTGCATGTCCCACCGTACTACCTAAACTGCGGAACCGATTTCAGTGAAGTAGGTGTCAGTGGATTCGTTATAATGGCCCGGAGGACATAGGGTATGTAAATTTCAAAAAAATAACATAGTCTAGTTTTTACTTGCTGTTGTAAGGTTGATCATTTAACAAGGTATTATATTCATACTTACTTTCTAAACAAATTTTCTTGAAATATGCCACATCGTGGTCAGTCTTCAGCTTCGACTTAGTACTATCTGTTATACCTTGACAGTTGCCTCTGCCATACGCCACAACTACCGCAGCACAATCCTCAAGTTCTTTGCAACGGGCCAGGCAGGCGCCGGCCAGTGATTCTTCGTCACCGCTCGCGGAGTACACGAACACTGGAGTAGCGGTCTCCGGAGTAACTCCTGACCATCTTGTGAATGTCACTGAACGTGTACCAACACATTGAGCATTGGAATCTGGAAAAAAACATAATGTTAACAGGGGCGTCTTTGCATATTGTGCAGGGTGTGTGGTGCACGCAGGCGCAGTTGTGTAAGGGTCGCCCGCGTCACTTTTAATAAATCAGCGCGCTTACCGAAGGGTGCTACGCTTACGAAAGGGCGCTAAAGGAATGCACACGGGCACTTCACGGGCTAGAGACGCCTCTGAATGATAGTAAGATCGATAGATAAGTTATTTATCAACATGGTTTTACTTTGAAATTGCTCTTTGATGCCTTTGACATTTTTAATGCAAGAAAAACCACAAAAAATTTGTATGAATAATTTATTAAGTAGATTATTTATCCTTATGAGTAATGATACTAATGATTAAGACAAAAAGTTCGTATACTACAGAATTTACCTTAAGTTTTAAGTCAACGTTATCGAAGATTCCTGATGTTAAGCAACTTGCTTCATTTCCCAATTAATATTTATTTTATAAAGAACTTCTACTATCTACAAGCATTGATATCAAAGATCTACAAATTCATAGGAAAACTGGCTGACTCGACATACATTATTATGCCATATATAAAAAAATAGTATTATGGGGCCCTATCATTAAGGGGCATAAAAAATAGATGTTGACCGATTCTCCAGCGGTTCCGGGTGAGTTTGGTAAGAAACACCGCGACACAAGAATTTTATATATTAGATAGCTTTCATGATGTACTTAGTTACTTTTAATCAAATCAACACCCTTAATTATTCCATTGCTGGACATAGGCCTCTAATTCGAAAAGGGATTAAGGCCTAATGCCACACAGGCTAGACTGGTGGTTATGAGGATGTTTTAAGTTATTTTTCTCTTTGGAGTACTCTAGTCTTTCGTAGTTTGTTATTACAACACCCATAAAATGAATAAAGGTTTTGACACTCCGTATTCTCATCTGTCAACACACGGAGAGTAATCTATTAAAATATATAGTGTCTATTGAAATCAAAGTGTTTAATATAGACTTATACAGACATTGAAACTCCGCTCCAGAGACCATACTACATATAACCGGTGCCTGTAAAGTTCTAGCACAAACCGACTACAAACACCGACATGAGCAACATTTAGCACTTAATTATAACTTCATCAGTCGAAAGATTCCATACTATAAGTATAAACCTGTCACAATATAAGAAAACAGAGCTTGTAAAATTTATTGGGACAGAACAATCTTAACAGACAAAACTATTCATTACAACTGTCCAGATATAACAGTTCACGAGAAAGTCATTAAAGTTATTTCCATCATAGACACAGCAATTCCGAGCAGTCATAATTCTTCAGTCCACTATTTCAGAAATACTCTCAAAGTACCAAGACCTGGCAATAGAACTCAAAACCCAATGGAAAGTTAACACAGTACACATAGTTCCAAGAGTTCTATCATGAACAGACATAGTACCTAAAATTCTCACTCAAAATCTGCAATTACTTCACATGCCTTTACACTTTATTTATCTGCTTCAAAAAGCCACCATACTCAATACCTGCCCCGTAAATTTCTAACAACTTCATCTATATCATCCACCTACTCAATTTAACGTATCGTGCTTGGCTTATGCCCTCATGCCATGTATATTACCCCTTTAAAAATATATTAATGAAAAATCTAAATAATATAATTATTTACTCAAAATACATTCAATACGCACAGTTGTGGACTGCCAGCCCTCTAGATGATGGAGATGACATTTCAGTCGCGAAGGACGATGGCGGATAGAAGCGGCAGGAATCATCCCGAACAATTCCTCGGAGCACTCCCCATTGTAAATGAATATCAATAACCTTGTATGGATATAGATTCTAGTCCTATTTTATGTTAGTTTCTAGTTTAAACTTAAACTAAAGCACTAATTGAATCAGAATCCAAGTTTATGCTAAAGATGCAAGACTAATTTTTACACGTTTTTAATACAATTCTTTATGCATTTCTTTAAATTACAAATTTTACGGGTATTTTCTTTTTTAAAATTAATAAGATTTAGTAATTCTCATTTTAAAGTGCTATGATTTCAAAATCTATAGCAATAAGTAGATAATAATATTTCAACCTTTCTAAGTGACAGCGAAATTTTTTGATGTGTATTTGTAACAATTTGCTGTATAATTGTTTTTTTGGGAAAGAACTTCAATCATAAAAATCATGCAAGAATAAGTTTTCGTGTCAGGACTTTTACTTCGATTGCATACACTTTTTAAGTAATAAGTATGCTAAGCACCAAGTCAATATTATCAGTGATTTCTTATACTTAGTCTTGCCATAAATATTGTTACAAGGAAAAACTATTTTTTTTATTGTACGTAACATTTATTATTTGTTACACTGTGTTGGTAATACAGCCCTTTAAACGCTGAGGTCAGTTATCAATAGCAGCACGAACACTTACTATGGGAAAATTCTTCAATGCCAATCGTTTGGATTTTTTTAGTGACTCCAAAATATCATGGTGCTTAGAGCTACATGTACTCTCTAAAACTGACCATAAATCATAATCCAATGGATTTAGATCAGGACTAGATGATGGCCAGTCGTCAGCTCTGATAAAGTCCGGAACGTTCGTTTCTAACCAAGGTTGGGTGGATCGAGCTTTGTAACCCGGCGTTAGTCTTGCTGAAAGGACCATGCTTGGTTATTGAACATGGTATTGTTAAGGAGCTTAACTACCTTCTCAAGAGTGGTATCTAGATACACTTCTACCGATGTTTTGATACCTTTTTCACAAAAATATTCCTCAATCACTTTTTAATAGCTAACACCCCATCAAACCATCTATGAAGTCGGATAATGCCTACATTGTACTCTGTTGACTAATTGGGAAGCTTCTTTAGAGCTTTCAGCATAAATACGGTCATTTTGTTTGTTGAAATATTCCTCAATTGTAAAAAAAATCTAATCCGTATACAATTTTTTTCTGTGATCTCCCTTTGCGTACCGCTTAAGTAGTTTATAGTATATTCTTACCTATATTTTTGTAATAAAAAAATGAGTCAATTTTAATCAATTAAACGATTTAAGTTTATCGTGTTCTCTAATGAAAAGTATAATTATCGCCCGTATCAGTGAGCGTAAATGAAATACCAAAGGCGGTATCCTCTGTACCTGCAAACCCCTGTGTACGGAGTAATTCGAAAGTAACAACCGATGCAATGAAAAAAATGCACCGATTCCCATGAATTTTGTCATGGAGATATTTTGCTTCTTGAGGATGGCAGGGTGGGAACATATGAATACACATAATGAAGATCCCAAAATAGAATTTAGTGGGAGTCTTAATGCTACGCAGAACCGTCTCGTCCTTGAAGCAAAACTATTAATTACAACCTGTTAAGACCTCTTTCTAATGTTAGAGGCGAACTCCCCTCACTGCACTAGATTCCTACGAGAACCATACCTATCCCATACTACTATTATTGCATAATGAACTGTTTTGATTAGTTAACTCGAATAGGATGCCATCTATTCACACGTATACCTAGTCTGTCTATATATAGAGGTACCAGTCTTGCGATCCTGTTTTGTTACCTTGTTCGGTCTCACAGTAAAAACGCACACTGTCAATTCGTAAATGTTATATGTATAATATTAATGCTGTTTTTATTTACAATTTTGTATTTAAAAGTAAAATCTTATATGTTTGTGTAAATACGTAAGTGTGACGTGACGAAATTTAGAAAACGTTTTCAATAAGTTCAGGTATGCCTTGTTTATTTAGATTCGTAATGAAATTGTTGTAGTTCCTATAATTTTTCGCTTGAGTGTTAATATTAACAGTTTCTACTATATAGTGCTGCTGACGTTTTACTTAATACCTTGTCTTAGAATATATTTTAAACTAGCTGAGTCCCGTCTCCGTACAAAAACAACCACGCATGTAACGCCACCGAGCCAACCTAGTCTAACAATAGATAGCCTAGATTACTCCTTATATTATCAGCTTTCTGCTAGTGAAAGTCCTATCAAAATCGGTCTAGCCCTTTCGGAAATTACCCGGAACAAACAGACAATGGACAGACAGAAATTTTAAAATATGGTTTCTTGATGTGAGCTGTTAATTTGAAATGACAAACAGACACTTTAATTTTATTTATTTGTATAGATAATAATTTTTCTACTACATAACTTTATACGCCATAAAAAATATTATGTCTTTTCTAGACATTAAATTATATATATATATTTATTTTATTATTAAATTATATTATATTCGTAGCGCATTAAAAGCACTTACTTTATTTTTTCCAGTATTTGTAGCGCGTTAAAAGAAATTACTTTATTATTTCCAATATCTGTAGCGCGTTAAAATAAATACTTTATTATTTACTGAGCTGTGTTTTGTTTTAGATTACAATGCTTCGAGTAAGCTGTCTCATCATTTTGTTCCTGGTGATCCTGTACGCTCAAAGTGCTCTAAACGGCGGCCTCACCAAGTGCCCGATAGGCAAGGTACTTTTAATACTAAAAGGAGAACACAGGTGTATAGAAAAAGATGGGTAAAGGAAGTTTTTTGATTGATTAGCATCTCCTATTTTAGCGACGTAGCATAATGACTTAATAAATAAAATGCCCCTTTTCAATAACTTATCTGTAGTTAAAACTGGAGATATAATTATTTTTCAATTTTTACAATATGATTGAAACAATACCCTTATATTTTTTGTTTTGTATATTGTTATGTATGTGGTTTCTATTTGTATAGTTTTTGTTAGATTTAGTTGTTAAAAAATAGAAAAATATTTTTAAGGTAAATTCTAATTGTTTCAATACCTACCTCTAGTTAAGACTGGATATACGTTTTTTATGTACCTATTGCTCTGCCAAATTGACTCTATCTGCCTGATGGAAAGCATAAGCAGAATCCAAGAGTAGTGGTGACCATACTCATTGCTCATGGAGACAATGCAACAATGCAGCATGGTGACCCACGCTATGCCGGCCTAGTGATGCTTCTGCATTATTGGGCCTCCGGTCGCGCCCTCACCAACGAAACACGACAGCACAAACGCTGTCATTTTACGTTGATCTGTGGGAGGGTAGTACAGCCCCGGTCGAGCCGGCCCGTTCGTACTTATTTATGTTATTAAAAACGACCGTAAACCATCAAACTGGAGATCAAATGGTTGCAGGCTCTAGTCCCGACTAATGTACTACCCCGTCCTGAGGGGCTAGTGTGAGTTTATGCCACATCAACTTTACAATTCACTCAGCCACTGCGGATGCCTTTGCAACTGGTGCACATTTCAGCGATGGTCGATCGCACCACCAAATGGCTGACAAAGATTTAATAAGGAATCCAACCCAACACATACAAATTTTGTAAGAGATTTACAAAAACATTACTAACTTGTGAATTGCGTTGTTAATATTGCCTTTAAAAAATAAAAAAATGAGATTTAAAGGTTTATGTAACTATTTAATTGTCAGAATTTTAATGAAATAAAACTTAACGTAGCATTCCTGATTCACTCATTACTTCCGTAATCGAAACTAAAAATATCAACATAATATCATCACAACAACAGATTGTTTTATCAAAAGTGAAATTAAATAGACAAAAAAATTTAAATCTTTATTTATTTTTACTAGCTTTTGCCTGCGCCTCCACCCTCATGTATGTCGGTTATCGCGGAAAGGGAAGACTGTGTTCTTTCTCAAGAATTAAAATAACTGCAGATTAAATGTTATTGATACCGGTGTAGCGGCTTAGCCATGAAAGCGAACAGACAGAAAGCTGGCAGTTTTATTATAAGTATGGATTTGTTAAGCGGTGGACGTCAGATATACGATCAAATAATTGTGGATTCAAATCCTATCCTGTACCGAAATAGGCATACTACTAAGCACATTACTAACATAAAATTGATGTTCATTTGTCGTTGTTCTATTCTTGATTAGCATAGGTATATATATCATTAGACCAACTAACTACTATGCTCAGATAATGTGTGCAACGTTAAAGAACTACTAGCGTTTAAAACTCTATGTAAACTTATTTAAAATAATCATAAAGTAGTATGAATCATTCTCGTGTTAGCCAGTGTCATTATTTTAAAACACGTCATCTTTTCAAGTGTGGAGTACTTTGTTTCTACTTATAACTTTTCAAAACAACCATTTTTCATATTATTTAAATCATAAAATGATACGTATAGGTAGATTGGTATTCTATTTGGGGAATTGTTTAAATCTTTGTCTAAATCATATATAGTCTTGTGTCTATACATATAATTCTCGTGTCACGTTGTTGCTAACGATGAACTCCGAAACTATCTAACCGATTTACACGTTCCCTTTAATGTATTTTTTGCTGGAGTAGGATAGTTAAAATCACCCATAAAAAATATGAACCGAGCATGATTTATCAGGCGATGGGTCAAACGAGCAGACCCATCGCCTGATGGTAAGCGATTACCGCTGCTCATGGACACCCGCAAAACCAGAGGCGTCACAAGTGCATTGCCAGCATTTGGAGGAGAGGGTGTGGGGGGAGGGGTTGGAGTATGGGCCTCCTGTATCCTCCCTTACTCGGTGCACAACACAGGGCAGGTGCTCTTTCACATCGGTTTTTTGTGAGGCCGTGGTATCACTCCAGTCGAGCCGGCCCATTCGTGCCGAAGCGTGTCTCTCCCACGGTAAGATTGTGTTTTTATTAGACGGTTTTATTTGGCTAACAAATATAAGGCTAGCCTGATGAAATCTTGAAAACCCAATATAAAGTTGTAGTATACCTAAACAGATTCGAGTATTGCACTGATAGTATATTTACAAGTACAGCCGCAAAAAAAAATTGAAACTCCTGATTTCCAAACTAGGCAGTATCTATACTGTAAAACCCAGACTGCTGATACCTTTATAATATTTTGGGATGCATACAAGTTACTGATGAATCATAATAAACACATGATTAATTATCGTACCTTTAAATTGAAAAACTGGTAGTAATTAATTATCTTTTTTGTTGAATGTTTATTACCTAATATATCACTTTGTTTTAAAGAGCTACTCAGGTCACCTACAACAGATTTCGAAGCGTCTTTTTAGGAGGCTGACACTATACCATAATATACAAGTCTATAGGCAACGATTGTGTCTATCTATATGTGTACATTTATAGTTTTTCTACTGGAAACTGCAGTAGACTCTTCGGGTTAACAAGTCATGTCATTGGAATGGAAAATATTTAAGACTGAGCTATCCGTGTGGATTGAGAATACAGAGGATCACTATCCTTTTCATCCCATGGGTGTCGTAAGAGGCGGCTACTTGAACAAAATACGCAGCAGAATATCACTGCAAAGAGAAAGAAACGTTGAAACAAACCCTTTATTTTCGTGTGGAAACCCCCTCGGGCCTCCTCGTAGAGAAGGGAAACTTTAGGGTTTGCGGCGGGGCGGTGTGTCGGAATCGAACCACCTAAAACCATACAGTGTGCCATTCTGCGCCTGAGACGAGTTCTGCTTTATTACGACATCCAGACCCCTCCCAGACGTAGAAACAAACCCTTTTTTTTTTTTTTT
>PKRV01003162.1:17308-32160 GCA_003709505.1 Hyphantria cunea | reverse complement strand
CTCCGGCATCCTCACTCACTCGACGAAACACAACGCAAGCGCTGTTTCACACCGGTTTTCCGCGAGGTCGTAGTATCTACGGTCCTACCAAAGTGACTTTACTCTGCGTGATTGAAACCATGGTAGAATCCAAGAGTAGTGATCACCATACTCACTGCGAATGCAGAAAATAGAAGAATGAGCCACACTTTGTTGGCATATTAGGATCAATCAATCAATCAACAACCCATAATGTCCCACTGCTGGGCTCGGGTCTCCTCTCAGGAGAGGGTTAAGGCCATACGTCCCCACGCTGGCCAAGTACGGGTTGGGGACTGGCAAGAATACGTTGTGGCTACGTAAATCTTGCCGATGGATGTTTTTTAAGCCGCCCGAAGGCCTCCAACTAAGCTTCACGACTGTTATTGTATGATAACAACCGAGACCGACTGCTTAACGTGACCTCCGAATCACGGAGACGCTCATGGTAACATGCCACCAGCGGTCGCCCATCCAGGTATTAACCGCGCCGTCGTTGCTTGCCCTCGCTTATTGTTTCTAATCACCGAGTGCAACTGGGCTATGAGCGCCTCTCATATTAGGATGCTTCAGCTTATATGTTATTATTAATACGTATCTCTTAGACGCCGCGATCAAGTACCCAATATAGAAACCGTCTACAGCTTAAATATTACACAAACAAGCTGAGCCCAGCGGTGTTACACTCGTTTGTTGTTTGTTATAAAACTAGTCAAAATTCGTAGCCTAAGTTATTCCTTATACCAAATGCTATCTACCAGTGAAAGTCCCATCAAAATTGGTCCATTCGAAACAGAAAGACAGACTAAAATTGAAAATAATGCAAACTTGGTATATGTACCGTGTATACATATAAAAAGCAGCTATTTTACTACTGCAAACAAACACCCACAGAGATATTACTAACGTGTGTATACGATTATCCCTTGTCTAGTAAATAAGACCTCCTGCATGCACCCTCTCGACTTAATCCAATAAAAGCGAGGATAAAAGTTACGCAAATGATAGACTTCACCTCCGAACACACTCGCCATACATTCTAACATTACGTATGTATGAAGCCACGGTTAGACAAACATATATAGCAACTCTGTTGGGAAACTACCTAAAACATACAAATGTTTTAGGTAGTTTGTTTTACTGTACAGTGTGACATAGAAAATCTTAGATGTGGCAGATAGACTCAAAATATAGCTACATTCATAGACCTTTAAGTCTCAAAACATCGTGACTAGCTCTGAGCAGCCGCTGAAGTATTATTAACATTTCAGTGAATTAATCGTGACAACAGCCTTTAAATTTTTATGCCTCGGTGGCGCAGTGGCAGTGTATGCAATTGCTGTGCTTGAGGTCTCGAGTTCGATTCTCGGATCGGACCTGCTGGGCTCGGGTCTCCTCTCAGGAGAGGATAAAGGCCATACGTCCACACGCTGGCCAAGTGCGGGTTGGGACTAGTTGGTGTTGTGTGTTCGATTGCCGAAATATTTATTTTTAATATTATTAAATACGTGAAGCAAAAAGTTCAAATAGTTAAAGTTTACATTGAGAGTTTGCTAAAAAGACTTAGCTAATGACATGGGGCAGAGGCGGAGAAAAAAATTCATCGCCACTGAAGAAGTGTAGGAAACCTAAGAGAGAGTAGGAGCCTTTTTGCCTTTTTGGAAGGTAAGTTATGGACGGACCGACGGACGGATATGACAAAACGTAAACTACGGAACCCTTAAATGGTCCAAACATTATCAAGAGCGCGATCCCGTTACATTATATCTTTATAGTTCTAGTGACTCACAAAAAACTTGATATTTCATCTGTAAACTTTGGTTCTTCAAGTGAAATAGATCGGAAAGTGCTCAAAGTATTGAGGCCAAGGATATCGCAACTATGCCTCAGTATAATCTTCTTGATAGTTTTCCACATTACAACCAAATAATCCTACTAATATTATAAACGCGAAAGTTTGCAAGTGTGGATGGATGGTTTTTACTCTTTTTCGTAAAATCTACTGGTTGGATTTTAATGAAACTTTACAGTAATATAGCTTATATATCAGAAAAACACATAGGCTACTATTTGCCGCGATACCAACATATACGCGGGCGGAGCCGCGGGCAACAGCTGGGATTAAATAATGATTAATGAGTAATAATTGATGATTAATCGCATCAGAAACGAGATGATCCGATAAAGAACCAGAGTCATCGACATAGCCTACAGGATTAGCCAGCAAAAGTGGCCGTGGGCTGGCCACATTTGCCGTAGAACCGATAGCCGTTGTGGTATACGAGTTCTTGAGTGAAGACAGCGTCTCGGCAAACGTAGAGTAGGACGTCCACAGGGCAGGTGGAGTGATGACCTGCGCAAGACTGCTGGCAAGAGCTGGATGCGAGAAGCCATGGATCGATCTAAGTGGCGTGCAATTGGAGAGGCCTATGACCAGCAGTGGACTGCGATAGGCTGATGATGATGATGGGTTTTGCTACATCGCTCATAGAAATAATATAATAAGACAGTGATGCTTGATATATTTCAATGGTTTATTTGTGCATAAAAGGTTTTTTAATTTGTTTTTACAATCTGCAATATATTATTCTGCAACTGGGAGGAAAAATTATAGACCACGGGCCCGTGTCGAGAGTTGATGGGTCATGTGAACCACCAGGAGACCTTTCTAGAGAGATACAAGGGTATAAAGTACTTACTACTTACTTACGTAACTTGTAAGCTGTCCAACTGGGTACTGGTGAACGGGAGAGGGTAGCAACCCTCGATTTTTCTCTTTTGTCACATTAGTTTTGTTGCTGATTGATTTACAGAAATTTCATTTTTATTAATGATGTTAAAGAACGGGTCACATAATCCTCTAACACAAAGCGAGGATCCTCCAACCAGGAGAGATGATCATGCCTGGCGGGCCACAGCCCCACGGTTGATGTTGGGGAGTTGTATATATATGGAAATCGGCGCGAGAGCTTCTATTGCGCGATGCAGGATTGGTAGCTTCTTTGTACACAACGTTACTCCGTAGTTCAGTGTATCTTCGGTAGATGGCGTTGTCTTATGTTTTTGCTGCCGCTGTATGAGGAAGTCGCCACAATGAGTTTCACGAGTTTGCTGTCGTAACCGCGGGCAACGCCGCGGGGCGAAGCTAGTCTAAAAAAGCAGCTCAAGTTACTCCTTATATCATCAGTTATTTGTCAGTGATAGTCTCGTCGAAATCGGTCCAAACTTTCCAGAGATTACCCGGAACAAACAGACAGACAGACAAATATTTTAAAAATGTTATTTTGCTATATGTAGTGGGTATACATACATATGCATTTAGTAAAGTAAATAGCTTTTAGTTAAATGCTATAGAAGTATAATATACTCTACTTGCATCAAAGAATTGATTTTAAATTTGTTAGCTCTCTTTGTTTCGAAAAATCTCTGGAACGGCTTGACCGATATGGATGGAAGTTTCACTGGCATACAGCTAATGATATAAAGGAGTAACTTAGGCAATTTTTTTAAGACCTTCGTCGATTAACAACAACGAGGGGCCTAGATAGTCATTCGTACAAAGATTTTATTTGAATAATGACGAAGAAACATTTATAAAATCTATTACGACAAATTTATCATAATAAATCTGTGTAAAAGACGTTTATATTAATCGTCTAACAGTTAAATTTATAAGAACATTTATCTAAAAACAGTTACATTTCAAAATTGTGCGTCAACTAGTACATAACGGTTAAGTAGTTGCGTACAGTACACCCACAAACATACTGACATATTTTTGATAATGGCGTGGGAATTTTAAAAAATATCGTGAGTAAGGTCACAAGTCACTAGTATTCTCACAGAACACGCAGAGAACAAAGCTGGACCATAGCTTTAACCGACTACGGCTATGGCAGAAAGAAGGGTAATATTTTTTGGCAGTCTATGTATATTTATTAACGAGATATAGTCCCCAACCCGCACTTGGCCAGCGTGGGGACGTATGGCCTTAACCCTCTCCTGAGAGGAGACCCGAGCCCAGCAGTGGGACATTATGGGTTGTTGTTTGTTGTTGTTTATGTATATTTATTAGTAGTAGCCTCTAAATTTTTTTCTTGTTTTAATGAACGTTCATTAACAGTGTACTAGATAGGGTATGAACCCGAAACCTTTAGATGGTGTTGGAAGGTACTAATCTCCAGATAGAGAGCCGGACAATTATAACCTATTTCTACTCACTAGTAATTAGATTTCTGTTCGAAACAACTCCACAGGCTCCAACCAACTTGCAAACCAATTATACTCTACACAGGACTGTAGTTAATCATCAATGTTTAATGAAAGGTGCTTCCACACACGCTAACACAATGCAAATACACCAAATAGCTCAAAAACGTTGTCCCATATAAGTTCAGCGTAATTTCAGTTCAGAGTCATTAACGGAATGTAGTCATGTAGAGTTCTGAATCGCCTTTTTTTTGTGCGGAATTCCCCTCGGATACCACCGACCGGTGGTTAANGCAAATACACCAAATAGCTCAAAAACGTTGTCCCATATAAGTTCAGCGTAATTTCAGTTCAGAGTCATTAACGGAATGTAGTCATGTAGAGTTCTGAATCGCCTTTTTTTTGTGCGGAATTCCCCTCGGATACCACCGACCGGTGGTTAAGTCGGACTCGAACCGACTAAAAACCGCACACCAGCTCAGGGTACTAGAAGCCGGGGAACCAGGTGTACCCTTGGAAGGAGATCCCTGGAACCCCGAAGTTCTGAATCCCCCTAAATATATATATGTTAAATATCTTCATCATTAACAACAACCCATAATGCCCCACTGCTGGGCTCGGGTCTCCTCTCAGGAGAGGGTTAAGATCATACGTCCCCACGCTGGCCAAGTGCGGGTTGGGGACTGGCAAGAATACGTTGTGGCTACGTATCTTGCCGTTGGATGTTTTTAAGCCGCCCTAAGGCCTCTAACTAAGCTTCACGTGATCTCCGTATCACGGAGACGCTCGTGGTAACATGCCACCAGCGGTCATCCATCCAGGTACTGACCGCGGCCTCGTTGCTTACCCTCGGTAATTGTTTCTAATCACCTCGTGCAACTGGGCTATGAGCGCTCTCGTTAAATATCTTAATTGGAATTTTTTTTTAAATCTGTATTTAAGGAGTTAGAACCAACGTGGAAATACCACTCCATTGATTGCTGGACTAAAACCAGACTAAGTACAAAAGTACAAAAATGCTACGAGAAAAGTAAATGCTGTAAAATATTACATTTTAAAAACATTAACTTAAATACAAATGTAAATACGTTATACAGGTGAATTATTACTAAAAACGTATAACTAATACCTCAAACGCGCAGGTTATTAATGACGTCTTGACTCAACCCGTTCACGTATACCTACTGGTAGCCATATCTAACAAGATAAAGAAGGCATTATGACGTACACCTAGCGATCATGTATCATAACACAATAGCAACGAGTCCATTGTTGCGAATAAAGAGAGGAAGGATGAGCATAGACAAGCAAGAGTTACATGTTGAATGGAGGAGGCATAGCAAACAAAACCTTCTTTGTAAACTCTCAAAACCTACACTATTTGTTTTTGAGGCAACTCTGATGTACTGTCAACAGTTGCATGCTTACTAGCATAAACTTCCAATTATCTCGTCCTAAAAAAAGGAGGAAATTAGGGTAATGGTCATCCAAGACTTCAATAAAAAACTTGATTGTGACATCGAGAATTTTTGAAACACAACACATGTGAAAAAATGCTGATTTCGCCAAGGTTCGACCGGTGAGACCGGTGGACTAACACGGAAGACGAACCTAAAATGACAGCATTCGTGCTTGTCATGTTTCGTCGGTGAATGCAAGACCAAAGGCCCAATGATGGAGAAGCATCTTAATAGGCCACCATAATGTGGGTCACCATGCTGCATTGTTGCATTTACAATGAGAATTATAACCACTATTCTTGGAATTTACTCACGTTCTCCATTTGGCAGGGTAGTTGCTTTGGTGGGGTGGAGTTGCTTTGGCAGGCTCATACATAAAAAAAGACTCGAAGAAATCCCCTGACTGCACGGGTGACTTGGTCGATTAAGGGGTAGTCATACTTTTTTCTATCGCACTGAATACTGTAGGTTCAAAACCAAAATGGGGCAACACTTTGTGTAATTCACTAATTGTTGTTGGGAGTCCCTCGCAATCCAGGATGTATATTCCTAATGGGGGAAGTGTCTTTTAAAAAGAAAACAATTTCCAATACTCCTTGTATTACTTTCATTCGATTAGCTAAAGAGTTTCTCACTTCCAAACCCTATGGTTACACGAAGCAACTGCACGTACATTTCCGTGGATGATGAAAGGAACATTTCGTACCTCCATTGCAGAATTAACGCATTTGCATTTAATGAATGACACGGCGGGGCTTTGGCCCCTTATGCTGGCACTTATGTTCCTATGTAACAAATTACATAGGAACATAAGTGCCAGCAGAATGAATTGTTGATAACAATCACCTGACGAAAATGGTCTCTGGTGACCATCAAACTTTATAGTACAAGTTTTATGGTATGCCTTGGGAGAGGTTTATGTCCAACAGTGGACTGCAACAGGCTGAAGATGATGATATAGGGCTACTGTTCTAAATCGATGCTAGAAAGTTCGTTGTTTATTTCTCTGGGCTACTATTATTTATACGATCTCAAAATTGTATGTATGTATTAGTACTCCTTTAAATAATATCAATCAGATTGTAGTCAGAGCGAATCCCTTACGTCGTAACTAAACATCGACTATAGTTGTAAGTAAAAAAAAAAATACATTTAGGAACTGTCAAGTTACTAATCCTGTATCACGATATAGAAATTCTCGCGGCGATTAGCATATAAAATTACTCAACATCAACCGTAGGGCAGCGGGGTATGATCCCCTTCTGTGTTGGAGATATATAACACCCGTTCCTCTGCAGAACCCTACCGCAGCGCCAGGTTCTTAGTCTAATCGTGAATCAAATTAATACAGCAAAGCGCCAAACACAGACAAAGGAGGAGTATATCAATAATTTAAAAAAACAGTCGAAATACCTCTAAGCAACCAATAGGTAAGTAAACTTGCGTGCAACCGTTCTGGCAATCACTTTATTTATTTACTCAACACTTACATTACATAACGTTGATATATTTATACGATAGAAACAAATTGCCAACTTATATAAACTAAATAGCTTAAATAATGTATAAAGTCGTATTTATCGACCTTGTGAAGGTTTCGACATTTACGTAACTAACCATTCTAACCTACGAAGCCGTATAAATTAATTTAGTTGAATAAATATCACATGTGCGGAACAATTTCAACGTGTGATATTCAAAGTTTCTCCTAATATTTTATAAGTGAAAGGCTGGATACTCAAATACAGTTGAAAGACGTCCAATGGTAGACTTTGGCCTACCCTGAAACTCGCTACAAGAACAGGTCTTGTGTTGCCCGCATCCAATAGCTTTTCTCTTCCTTAACTAGGTCTTCGGACCATTTTGTAAAATGTCTTCCCACACCTTGTTCTTCGGTACATGATTACAAATAGTACTAAACAAACTTTAATAAAAATTTGCAATAATATAGCCTGCTGTAACGCCCTCCAGGGATGTACAATGACCATTTTCTTAAGACAAAATTATTCCAACTCAACAATTAAATTTTACCCTCATTTTACGACTGTGTCTCAAAGAACATAATTTTAATCAGCATCAGACATGAGCCGAAGTGGACTTATACAGTGCTGAATATATTTAGTTAGGTGCACAGACCAATATCTGCAGGGCTATAAATGTGGAGTGAAGTGACGTGAAGAGGGGCTACAAGTGCATTAAATATTTAGGTCGACAGGAAAACGGTGCACTATTAACGATATTAACTACGCTGTCCATACATTTTCTTGTTAAATTAAGCCATGCGATCCATATTAAAATTCTAAATTCGAAAGTAACTCTTTCTATTACTCTTTTACAGCTAAATCGCTGCACCGATTTCAATGAAATTGGACATGGAGATGCTTCGATTCTAGAAGAAAGATATGGGCTATTCTTTACCGCGATACTCGACATACAAGCGGGCGGAATGGCGGCCAAAAGCTGGTGATTATATATATGCCCTGAAATCTTGCATAGCCCTCTCACCTTTTGTTTGTACAGATGTCCCTCCGGATACGTGGGCAATATTTGACTCAAACCGATTAAAACCGTTTGCGGTCTCGGTACTAAAAGTAACCCTCCCAACTGAGATTTCACTCATATTAATGGCGATTTTTACAATATTTGTGCTACTCCAGACTGTATTCTGTTTCCGTGCCAAATTTCATTCATATCCGTTTAGCCAGTCCGTAGTGATTGTGTAACCACGTCCAAACTTTCGCCTTCGTAATATTAGTAAGATTATACAAATATGTGAATTTAAATTTGTTTATACATATATATGGCGAGAAACGAAAATTGTGATTCAGTTCAAGTTCTTTAGACGAGATAATTAAAATGTAAACAAAATTAAAAATTAACTAAATTTCATAAAAATTTTAAACGAAAATAATTAAAATTGTATTGGTCCAGTGACCATGGCAGTGCTCTTCGTTTTTCGATTACACACTTTTTTTATTTACTATATACTTATTTTTATTTAAAAAATCTTATATTCGAAGCAAGAAAAAGTTAAAAAAAGATGTAAACAGACTACGTAAAATCTTTTCATGATTTAGTGCTGTGGAGGAACATTCTTTTTATTTATGGCCCTGCCAAAACAACTCTATACTGCCTGATGGAAAATACAAGCAGAATCCAAGAGGGCTGGTAACCATACTCATTGCGAATGCAGACAATGCAATAATGCAGCATGGCGACCCACACACAATAATTAAAACAAAGCATTAAAAATTTCATGTGCACACATTACATTCTGTGTAGCCTGCGTAGGCCCATTTGGGCTTAACCTTTAACAGCGAGTTTTATAACTCACTTGATACTAAACTTCATAAATTTATGTGTTCTATTGTGTATAGGCCACTGAAAAATAATATTATTTCAATAACAAATTGTATATGCCTAGGCAAGGAGCCCATAGAATGTGGTCGATGATCTTTGTCTAGAAAATTTAAGAATCGATAGGGCAGCCAGGTACGACGGTGCATAGTGAAGGTCTGTGAAAATATTGCCTATTGTATGTCTTTATGTACCTTAATTGGTTTTCAAGACTGAAATTGAAATTAATTTCTTCAATGTCATTCTACTTTAATATTGTTGAATAAAGAGCAAGGCAAAGAGAGTCCTATATTTAAAATATTATCTAGTTCGCTTGTATCATTTATTATAACGCTGTTGTTGTATTTTTAATATCTCGAAATCAACATCGAAACCAAATTACTTGACAAGAGCTAGATTAAGTCATAATATTATACAGTGATTTAGTCCAAGTTGAATATGAATCAAACCCAGGTTATTTTCTCGTGTGAAGCGACTTCTAGGTTTGTATAATAAAACCACACTGTTACTTGATATATGTTAATGTACTTCCATTAAACTCAATCATCCACAAGAATCATTCACTTTCACATCAGTCTTAAATAGGTAAAACAGTAATCAAACCAAAGCGCGATTCAGGCAATAGGAACAACGCCACCTATCGTTTACGTAGGTAATGATTTTTTGGTTTTGACATTAATTATTTTTTAAACAAATTGTCATTTCGCCGCTATGATATAGTTTTTGAGCTAACATACACCGTGAAAAAGCTATTTTTTGTGCATTTTTTTTTTCTATTAGTATCTAATGACAAAACTAGACAAATTAGCTTGCCTTCATTTCGTTAACTTTTATATATAATTTCATTGCCATTGCCTCATCTGTTATATAAGATTTTGCGTATTAAAACACGGAATCACCGCATCATTGTCGCATATCAAAAAATAATCACTAGCCTTATCTATCAGATAGCAGTATCTTAATTAGGTGTTTTTATCTGCTAACGTCAAATTCAGTACCTGAATGCAGATGCAAATTTTGATACGTAAACGAAGACAGATAGAATTGTGGACGTTAAGACGGAGAGAAAATCTTAAATATGTTTTAATATATTTATGAGCCTGAGTAAGCCTCCGATGAGACGGTTCGACAATGTAGAAAAACCGCGGTCGTAAATAATCGGTTGTTTTGGAAAGACTTGTAAGCGGCCTATGGGTACCCCAAGCATAGAAGATATTACTAGTGTAAGAGTTATCTTTAAAAGCTTAAGTAGTAGTACAAACAAGGCTTCCACCAGACAAAAAGTGCATTAAAAACTAGAATGCATAATTTATATAGGAGATATAAATTATGCATCACACTGTACTATGAACAGTTGAGTCAGCCATGATTATCATACATATATCTGTCGAATGTCACGTTCAAATTGTCCAAACAAAGAAGGCTTCATAATTATAACGTTCCATAACATAATCGTCCTATTGCTGCCTCGGTGGCGCAGTGGTAACGAATGCGACTGCTTGCTCGGGTTCGATTCCCGAGTCGGGCCAAATGTTTGAATGATCTGCAAATATTTGTTTCGGAGTTTGGGTGTTTTCTATGTATAATATGTGTGTATTTACAAAAAAAATATACATGTATTAATATCAGTTGTCTAGTACCCATAGTACAAGATCTGCTTAGTTTGGGACTAGATAGTGTTGTGTGTTAAAATGCCCGAAAATATTTATTTATTTATTCTTTATTTATTGATTTAAGTTCGCCCCATCACGAAGCATCCACGCGGAGGGGGGGGTTTGTTGTTAAAAGCTAAAGTATGCAAATTATCTTATTAAGAACTGAATTTCAGATACTTAAGATAAAATCTTCTCTAAACTTGCTCACTTCCTTTTTGGCATAGATAAGGAAGAGTTATGCATCATACGCAAATGTATAATCTTTATTTTTTTTATATTTCCCAAAGTGTTACCAGTTTGAATAAAGTATTTTCGATTTTGTACTCCGATGAAGTCAAATTCGCCCACTTTTGCAACATTCAATGGAAACCAGCCAGATGCGCAAGGCAAGTTATGTTGCACAAGTATGTGCGCAAAAATTCACCCTCTCAGTTCCTCGACTCTCATACTCCAATTTGAAGGTCATACGACAACCGGGGAGAGATCAGATGCAGGACTGACAGCTTTATGTGCTCTCTGAGCCGCGGGTATTAAGATCCCAGCTTAAAAAAACTCTGGGCTGTTATGACTCGAGTATCGAACTAAATACCTCAACGAGGCAGATGTTATATTATAGAGATTGGGATCGAGTACATAGATAAAATTACTACTGACGACCATGGGCACCTGCCAGTTAAGAGTCGAAAGTACGTTTCCATTCTTTGAGTGCTCCCCTCTCTTCCGAATTCAGGGGAAGATGGGGTTTCTCACCCATTTAGGAAAGGGGAAAAATGATTTAATATCAGTTTTATGGCAAAGCCGTGTATTGATAGTATTATTTATATATTGAATATATTGATAGTATATATTGAAAGTAAATTTTATCTTAAAACTTTTACGTTGCACGTAAAAATTTTAAGATAAAATTTACTTTCAACATTTATTCACTCTTACATTACATTATCTCAGAAAAAAGGAGTATAACCGGGGAGAATAAAGAAATCATCTTTTTCTGATGTTTCTGAATGATGGGAAAATTCTAAGCCTAAGAAATACCAAATAACTCTCACCATCGCCCGTAGTTTTCCCAAACTGGGTGTGTATCGGCTTTCAGTCTGCTAAGATAACTGAAATTAGATTTTTACGAAGAGCGATTCGATTTTCGATTTTTACTGCCATGAGACCTCCACAAACCAAGAAAACACTAAGTTCTTCTTCCAAGCCTTTATTACTCCCATTATTTTCATTTAGGGTCGGCTATAGATCATCCGGTTTAACCTAAATATCACTTTCCTACAGAGCGATTGGCATTGGACCTCCTCAACCCGGGGTGTCAACTGAAATCAGTATTCCAGTACCAATAACTCATACTACCAAACTAATATCATAAATTCGAAAGTAACATTGTCTGTCTGTCTGTCACACTTTCAAGGCTAAACTGTTACACCGATTTCAATGAAATTTGGCATGGAGATACATTGATTCTTGAGGAAGGACATAGGCTAATTTTTACCGCGATAACCGAGATAAACGCAGTCGGAGCGGCGGCCAAAAGTTTGTTCTATATATTCTTATATACNAAACCGATTAAAACCGTTTGCGGTCTCGGTACTAAAAGTAACCCTCCCAACTGAGATTTCACTCATATTAATGGCGATTTTTACAATATTTGTGTTACTCCAGACTGTATTCTGTTTCCGTGCCAAATTTCATTCATATCCGTTTAGCCAGTCCGTAGTGATTGTGTAACCACGTCCAAACTTTCGCCTTCGTAATATTAGTAAGATTATACAAATATGTGAATTTAAATTTGTTTATACATATATATGGCGAGAAACGAAAATTGTGATTCAGTTCAAGTTCTTTAGACGAGATAATTAAAATGTAAACAAAATTAAAAATTAACTAAATTTCATAAAAATTTTAAACGAAAATAATTAAAATTGTATTGGTCCAGTGACCATGGCAGTGCTCTTCGTTTTTCGATTACACACGTTTTTTATTTACTATATTCTTATTTTTATTTAAAAAATCTTATATTTGAAGCAAGAAAAAGTTAAAAAAAGATGTAAACAGACTACGTAAAATCTTTTCATGATTTAGTGCTGTGGAGGAACATTCTTTTTATTTATGGCCCTGCCAAAACAACTCTATACTGCCTGATGGAAAATACAAGCAGAATCCAAGAGGGCTGGCAACCATACTCATTGCGAATGCAGACAATGCAATAGCAGCATGGCGACCCACACACAATAATTAAAACAAAGCATTAAAAATTTCATGTGCACACATTACATTCTGTGTAGCCTGCGTAGGCCCATTTGGGCTTAAACTTTAACAGAGAGTTTTATAACTCACTTGATACTAAACTTCATAAATTTATGTGTTCTATTGTGTATAGGCCACTGAAAAATAATATTATTTCAATAACAAATTGTATATGCCTAGGCAAGGAGCCCATAGAATGTGGTCGATGTTCTTTGTCTAGAAAATTTAAGAATCGATAGGGCAGCCAGGTACGACGGTGCATAGTGAAGGTCTGTGAAAATATTGCCTATTGTATGTCTTTATGTACCTTAATTGGTTTTCAAGACTGAAATTGAAATTAATTTCTTCAATGTCATTCAGTCATACTTTAATATTGTTGAATAAAGAGCAAGGCAAAGAGAGTCCTATGTTTAAAATATTATCTAGTTCGCTTGTATCATTTATTATAACGCTGTTGTTGTATTTTTAATATCTCGAAATCAACATCGAAACCAAATTACTTGACAAGAGCTAGATTAAGTCATAATATTATACAGTGATTTAATTCAAGTTGAATATCGAATTGAAATTGAATTAAACCCAGGTTATTTTCTCGTGTGAAGCGACTCCTAGGTTTGTATAATAAAACCACACTGTTACTTGATATATGTTAATGTACTTCCATTAAACTCAATCATCCACAAGAATCATTCACAAGAATCATTCACATTCACATCAGTCTTAAATAGGTAAAACAGTAATCAAACCAAAGCGCGATTCAGGCAATAGGAACAACGCCACCTATCATGTACGTAGGTAACGTTTTTTTGGTTTTGACATTAATTATTTTTAAACAAACTGTCATTCGACGCTATGATATAGTTTTTGTGCTAACATACGTACATCGTACACCGTGAAAAAGCTATTTTTATGTATTTTTTTTTCTATTAGCATCTAATGACAAAACTAAACAATTTAGCTTGCCTTCATTTCGTTAACTTTTATATATAATTTCATTGCCATTACCTCATCTGTTATATAAGATTTTGCGTATTAAAACACGGAATCACCGCATCATTGTCGCATATCAAAATATAATCACTAGCCTTATCTGTTAGATAGCAGTATCTTAATTAGGTATTTTTATCTGCTAACGTCAAATTCAGTACCTGAATGCAGATGCAAATGTTGATACGCAAATGAAGACAGATAGAATTGTGGACGTTAAGACGGAGAGAAAATCTTAAATATGTTTTAATATATTTATGAGCCTGAGTAAGCCTCCGATGAGACGGTTCGACAATGTAGAAAAACCGCGGTCATAAATAATCGGTTGTTTTGGAAAGACTTGTAAGCGGCCTATGGGTACCCCAAGCATAGAAGATATTACTAGTGTAAGAGTTATCTTTAAAAGTTTAAGTAGTAGTACAAACAAGGCTTCCACCAGACAAAAAGTGCATTCAAAACCTGAACTCTTATATAAATGATGCATCACACTGTACTATGAACAGTTGAGTCAGCCATGATTATCATACGTATATCTGTCGAATGTCACGTTCGAATTGTCTAAACAAAGAAGACTTCATAATTATAAAGTTCCATAACATAATCGTCCTATTGCTGCCTCGGTGGCGCAGTGGTAACGAATGCGACTGCTTGCTCGGGTTCGATTCCCGAGTCGGGCCAAATCTTTGAATGACCTGCAAATATTTGTTTCGGAGTTTGGGTGTTTTCTATGTATAATATGTATATTTCCAAAAAAAGTATATATGTATTAATATCAGTTGTCTAGTACCTATAGTACAAGATCTGCTTAGTTTGGGACTAGATAGTGTTGTGTGTTAAAATGCCCGAAAATATTTATTTATTTATTCTTTATTTATTGATTTAAGTTCGCCCCATCACGAAGCATCCACGTGGGGGGGGG
>PKRV01003162.1:0-15316 GCA_003709505.1 Hyphantria cunea | reverse complement strand
GCGCATCCAGCTCCTGCCAGCCGTCTTGCGCAAATCATCGCTCCACCTGGCTTGTGGACTTCCTACACTACGTTTGCCGAGACGCACACACACCTTTAATAACCCACTGATCAATAAATCTGGTACGTATCCCTGATCATACAATATCTGAAAAAAATCCCTTACTGTCAAGAATCAAAATAACATGAAACACAGTCCACCCTCGTTAATTCGAAACTCGAGGGCCTCTTAAAATATTACGAATTATCTAGTGTTTGAAATATCAAATGGTTCGAAATTTGTGAGAGTATATAAATAAAACTTCGAATTATTAAGTGCTGATCAATTATTTTTTTATGTATTAACTTCTATTCTATAACAATGACAAAAGTTTAGGGGTACATTCGTGTACATACACATGTAAACATAATGTCAAATAATTAATCTTTCGAAAGAACTCGGTTATACTGGTTAGCTTAAAAGCACATTGCTGCTGTTCAGACTGCTCAATAATTTTTTTTTTGAAGTGAATTCCAGTCTGAAGTACTTTTTCCTCACTTTCGTTTTGTAAGGTATCGAATGAGGATCTTGCTTCCCTAACCGACACCTCTGCAAATGACTACGCGGTTGGCCTAGTGGTTTCAGTGGTCTGGGAGGGGTCCGGATGGCGTAGGAAAGCGGTTCCCGGATCTCTCCCGTGTCAGGCGCAGAGTGGCACACCGTGGTGGTTTAGTGGGTAGTCTGGCTGGAGTCAGTCAAGAGTCGCACACAAAGCGAACCCCCTTTCCCCGCGGGGGGGGGAGCGAAGTGCGTAAAGGCATACCACAACACAAAAAAAAGAAAAAAAAGAAGTGGTTTCAGTGGTCGCCACACCGCTTCCTACTGCGCCAAGTGTTGAGGGTTGGCAAAAAAAAAAAAAGCTTCTGATGTATCGTCCTCATCTTCATCGTTACTTTTTTCATTAGTGTATGTCGCAGATAAAATTTCGCCATCGGTTAGTGAACCTGAGAGATCAACATCTTCATCCACTTGAGCAAAGTCAAAAAAATACTACTAATGTCAACTAATGGTTCTATTGCTGGTTCTTCATCATCCATAAGTATTGGAAGGTTTTCTTTTAAGAAACCGGACTTTTTGAAGTAGTTGAGAATCGTTGGGGGTTTTACTTTATTGGGCTCATGACTAACAGAAAATTTTAATCTGTATACACAACGAAACAGTAACTGAATGATAACACAACCTAATTCCTTAGAGTGTGTGTGAAATAAGCAATTTAATCATAACAAAAACAAAGGCTCGTTGATACAAGTTTGAACTTGTCGTCATATTGTATTTGTACTTACAGTCTTTTCGCCTCTTTCTCTTTGAATAGTCGAATTAACAAGAGTCGACTGTATGTGCTATCATTTAAAATCTTTTAAACTTGATCCTCAAGAATGTGTACTACATCAATATCTAAATATAACAAACCTTATCACTATGATAAAAGCATTAGATTGCTGACACTTGTAAACAAATTTTGCATTAATTTTTTCTAAATAGTAACTATGTCATCCTCAAACCAAAGCTTTTAACAGTTCACTGCTATACATAGATCTCTGCTTGGAAAGGGCATTTTGATTTTCTATACCACATTGACCAAACAGGCGCAGAGTGGCACACTGTGTGGTTTTAGACTGTTCACTTTCGACACACCTCTATATTGAATTAAATGATGATTTCTTGACCGATATGGAACCACAGAGGTAGGGAGTAATGCTGGTCAAAGTATTAGCTCAAATGGGTCTACCCATTGCAGTGTTATGAACCAGTATGTATTTATCACTGTGTGTGAAATTACAATTGTTTGTTACCGCAAACCCTGGTGGTATGAAGGTCTGAGGGGGTTTCCACATGTAAAAAAAAGGTTTGTTTTAAGTTTCTCTTCTCTTTGCGTACAGTTGTTCCACACCTATGGGATGAATATGAGTGGTGACACTTCATATTCTTAATCCGTCACCACATTGTAAATTTATTTTATTATTTAGATAAAATTGGTCTAATGAATAAGAGTTACAAATTTAATGGATGTATGTAACATACGTGTTATTATCCTACTAATATTATGAACACGAAAGTATGTAAGTATGGATAGATGTTTGTTACTCTTTCAGGTAAAAAGTAAGAAATGGATTTTAATTAAACTTATAATTATATAGCTTATACATCAGAATAACACATAAGCTACAATTGCTTAAACATCCTTTATCCACAGAGACATATGTTTAGCACTAGACCAATAAAAGCTGTTGATTACTTTCAGACCTAAAGATAATAGCAAATTTTTAAAAAAAAAAATATTATATTACAATCATATAGCTTCATTTCAATTATATTTTTTTAAGGTTGGTAATCATTTATTGATTTATATTTAAAATCCCATACCTAATTACAAAAAAACTTAATTAAGTTTCAATATTAAATCAATTTGTGGTAATCAATTTGCCAAATTTAATTTAATCAAAAATTATTTGCCAATTTTACAAACCTATCTAAATTAACAAATATATCAAAATATTATGCAAAATTGAGTAATGATTGAAGCTGGATATTTCCTTGCCTCTAATTTAACGGGTAAAATTATAATTTTAAATAACAGAAATATCTATGTTAATTTGTAACCATTTCACTGATATATTAGCATAATCAAAAAAATAAATGTAGCTTTATTTCGCTACAGATTATTAATGATAGCCGATCTATGATATTAAATTGGGAATAGAATAGGTATAATTATGTTTGACAGTTAGTTTTTTTTTTAAAAAAATTAAATAAATGTCTATACAATATTTTAAAAGTTATCATTTGACAAAAATAACTCTACCTGTCTGGCACTACTGCTAAAGATCACACACAGATATGGTAGTCAAACAAATATACTAAATGTGTTTCTGAGAGCAAGTTAATAATGAGATCAATAGCGGCAGTATACAAAATTTATTAATTAGAAACCAGTTTTCGATTACTTGGAATTGAAAGGTTCCTTTCTATGAATGCGATTCAATAATAACAAGCGATTTTAAAATTAAATTTAAAACAAACATATCAAAACAATAGGATGATTGAACAACATAGATTTCGTTAAATATACTTTCACCGAATCTCTGAGAGACGATTGTTATCTGGACGAAATGAGAAATTGCATCTACTGCAAAAAAATCCGAGCCTACCTCATCCAAATCTTTCGTTAAATTTCTAACTTAAGTTAGCTCTCACCTGTGGTATTAACGCGCGAACAGATGTCACCTGTGCTATGAAATCACTTACACAGCCTGAATTATGATAAGAGTGTGATAAAAGTAAATATTATAACAATCTTTGTTCTAAGGTTCCGCGCGTTGCTACACACAATATGGTAAACGCGACACACTTGCTCACAAGAAATTTACAACTGATGTGTAAAATTTGAACAAATAAACACGAACGCGACACAATTTGAGCAATTTTTCATACGAAATCGGGTGTTCGTTAAATTAATATTATTCGATCGGTTGGCAATCGTCATAAAATTCTTTTGAATTGATTGATTTGAGGGGATAAGTCATTCAGATTGAAATTGTTCATCGATCTCTGGTTCCTGAATGGTTTACAAGAACGAACAAATTTTGAGCGTTTTGTTTGTTGTCTAATAAGACAGTCGAACATAGTTTTAGGAAATTACCAACGTATTTAAATTAAAGACCTATAAACTATTTCAAATACTCTTTATACTTGTAATAAATTGTTAATAACTAAAGAATACATATGTTAAAATTAAAATGTACAGCACTGCCCTAATAAATAAATTAAAATCATGATATATGAAGACAAAACAGAAGCGAAGTTTTGTAAATTTAGTTTAGTCTCCTCATCATCAGCATCACCATCATCAGCCTATCGTAGACCACTGGAGACATAAGCCTTTCCTACTTGGTTCGATCGTTAACTATTCGGATCCAACTGCTGCCCGCAGTCCTGCGTAGATCAGCAATCCATCTGGTCTGTGGACGTCCTGTACTACACTACGCTTAGTCTCCTCAGAAGTCACTTCTGTCGGGCACATTTAATTTCATATAGATTTCGAAAAGTCACTAAATCTTTATGGTTTTTGCTTTCCAGAAACTGTTCCTGTTAGTTGGTTTGTTTTAAAATAATTTTATCTCAATTTATGCTGCGTTTAGTTAGACCACATGTCAAATTGTCAAACGTTTACGTGAAAGAATGATGAAATAAAGACAATAAAGTGGTATATCTACCATTTAAAAAGGCGAAAGACGGTCCTAATTTCATGTCATCCACATTTTTTATATTTTTTATGATTAATTCTATCACGACGAAGACTTGAAGACTCGAAGACTTAGAATTGAAGACTTTTAATACTTGGCATTGGCAAAAATAGCTGATCCGGCTGGTTGCCATATCATCTAAAGAAGTACTGTTTAAAAAGTTTATGTTAGCTTTAAATGATAAATAACTTAAGTAAGGTAACTTTAGCGATGTCTAACGGAATTTAAATGTAATAATAAATAGTACAAAGTAAAATACAGAACCCTATAATAAGACATAACCCAATGGAAGAATCTAATCAAGAAACTAAAACGGATACAAAAATTGATTTTAAGAAGCCTATACTATTCGGACGCCTTGGGAAACTACCTAAAAAGGTTGAAGAAGATACGGAAATACCTGCAGAAGACATAAATATAGAGAGATTGCCTGAAAATCGAACGAGACAGTCACCAAAGAAAGCCCCGTCAGGTCTTTTTCTCAAACAATTAGCGACATCTTTACCTTATAGAGAGCCTAAATGGTCAGGCTTATGTCCTGATGGTCAGTAGTTTTTATTAGTATTAACTTGCAAACTCAATCTAACAGGAACAACAATCCAATTAGATTTAACAAGTTATTTTATTTGTGTGCATCTTTGTGTTTTTAAATACACTTCTTTTACTCCTGTCTTTTATCAGTAAAGTATTATATGTGTAATACATATATATAGCAACAGTAGTGTGATTTCCTTCTTTTTTCGTTCTGACTCAATTCAGAAGTAACTTCTTTTTTATGTATATATACAAGCTGTCAAAATTACTCTACCTGATGGAAAGCATGAGCAGAATCATAGATCACTCGCCATCCTCAATGTGAATGTGACCAATGCAGAGTGACCTCATAAGATGCTTTTTCACACCCTGCTTTAAGTATTGGTGAGTGGTACTTGGTAGTGAGTTCTAGGTTTTAACTGATCGGAATAGGAAAGAAGAGCAGAACCGATTAGTTCAAGCCTGTATGTTGTGTTAGCGACTCCACCCGGCTTTGTCCACACATGCGATTGCTGCTAAATTTAAAGTGCTATAGGGAGAACTGCTGTCTCCAATGCGCTATTTATAGGCAAGCTGCTACCGCCCCGGTTGGCCAGTACCGCCGCAAATGCTACGTCCTGCAATTTTTAAATCTGTAATATCTTTGAAAATATTCATTTAAATCATATGCTGTAAAGGGCCATATAGATCTACATTAAATCAACAATGTATTTAAGGTATTTAATTGGATAGGGATTAATTCTGTATTGGTTATTTATACATATAAACCCTCCTACTCAATCACTCATCTATTTAAAAAATCTCTTGCATAGTTTTAAAGATTTAAGAGGGATATAGTGACAGAGAAAGAAACTTTGTTTTATACTATGTAGTGATAAATGTTACATGCATGACTGTAAGCAGACACCTCACTGCCCCTTACTGAGTGGAGTGTCATGGGTTCAATTCTCGCATAGAAATCATTGGGTTTGGGTCTTAGTGTACTTTCTATATGTAACATGTATGTTTTTAAAGTTCATTGTTATTCATTATATATTGTTAGCGTAGTAAATGTCTTCTAAAGAATTAATAATTATTCAAAAATCACTTTCAAAATGAATGAAGTTTAAGCAATCACCACAGGCATTTAGAGTTTTTTCCTTCATAGTTTTATTATTACCAAGATTATTTAGGCTCGGATACTGCAAACCTGAAGATGAAAAGAATCCGAAGCTTGAACTTATTGGTCGTATATTTGATCTAGAAAATGTAATCCTCTTGGTTGTTCACTTAGAATAGAGTAACCTTATGCTTGTATTGTTGTGTTTTATTCCAGGGTCAGATTATGCCTTAGAAGTTCTAAAATCTGGTATGATTATTGAGAAAATAGACCTAACAAAGAAGCCTTACTATGTGTTCGGCAGACATCCTAACTGTGATGTTATTTTGTCACATCCTTCTACAAGCAGGTATGTGCAATCATTGTACTTTTTTTAGGGGTTCCATACCCAGAAGATTAAAATGTAACATTATTACTAAGACTGCTGTCTGTCTGTCACTAGGCTGTTTCTCATGAACTGGATAGCGCTATACAGTTCAAATTTTCACAGATGATTATTTCTGTTGACACTATAACAAGAAAGACTAAAACATAATAGCAAATATTTAAACTGGGCTTCCAGAAAACTAATGTGATTTTTGTGATGATTTACACGCTTGAATAAATTAATTGATATTAATACATATTTTGCGCAAGAAATGTAATAATGATTGTGAGGTTAGGTATATGTTAGCATTCACCTAGCTAAATGATGAATAACCATTACTAATACAAATTTTTTAGGAAGTTTGTAACTTAACCAACATATACGCTGGCAGAGCTGCCGGCAAAAGCTAATATTATACACTTTATATTGCTTTCACTGCTTGCATGTCGATCATCCTATCTTTCAATATAGTTTCAATTTTCTACAAATTAAAATCCAAAAAAAAATATTTTGTACTTTTTTTTCTAAGGTATTTTCTTAGACACAAGTATAATAATATGTATAATGTTTTTTCCAACTGATTTTTATAGTTTCAATTGTGATCAATGCTATTGTATCAATATCAAAATCAAATATCAATGTATTATCCTTTAAATATAAATGAATGTTGAAATTTCCAGATACCATTGCGTCCTCCAGTACAAAGCTTTTGCAGAGGAGAATGAACCATCTTGTGGTTGGTATCTATATGACTTAGGAAGTTCACACAAGACGTATTTGAACAAGGCCTGTCTAAAATCAATGAATTACACCAGAATCAGAGTTGGACATCAAATCAAAATTGGGACTAGTACGAGAACATACATTGTTTTGGTGTGTATTTTATTACTAGTGTTTTTAATTTCCTATTTTGAGCTTTTGCACTTACCAAAATTCGTAATTAAATTGATACATTTTTTTTGTGGAATAGGGGCCAAACGGGCATACGTATCGCCTGATGGTAAGCGATAACCGCCGCCCATGCAACACCAGAGACGTTTAAATTGCGTTGCCGGCCTTTGGGCGATGAGGTTGGGGAAAGGGCCTCTCGTCTCGCTGGGAGGGGTCCGGATGGCGTAAGAAAGCGGTTCCCGGATCTCTACCGCCTCAGGCGCAAGTGCCACACCGTGTGGTTTTAGTCGCCTTGGCCAAAAAAAGGGCCTCCCGTCTCCCCTACAACAGTATCCCTACGTTGTCGTCGTGTGGAGGCTTGCGTAGGTCGATGATCTCTGGGGCTGCGCCGGTAGAGCCACTCATGCCGGATTGGCCCAGAGGGACACTCCAGACTAAACGGGATACAAGACGGAGTCTGATTCCTGACTGCCGCCAAGGGCACTCCAAACGTCCCTCTGCTCTAGCAGAGGGCGTATTGGAAGTGCGAGTAGGCGAGCTCGGTGTGCACTCACACTGCATCCGAGCGGGTAACACAAGAGCTAGTCTTGTGTTGCTCTCGCCGCTACAACGTAATCCCACTAGGTTGTCGAGTTAGGTCGGACTCGACTGGGACCGTGGGTCTTGGCCCGGACCGCGAGGAAGAAAACCTCTATAAAAATTACCCCGAATCCCGTGTTCTGGTGTGTGACCAGGGGATGCATGGCTGATGGGAAGTTCAGTCGGAAGTATACCCCCAGCCAGGGACCTACGAACCCCTCTCCCCGTCTCTGGAGATGTTGCCCCCTAAGGTTGCGAGCACCCATAGGGGGCGGTCGCGAAATCCGGTGTCGTCCCCGTCGTGTTCCGCCTTCCGCAAGGCGGAATCATACAGCCGAACGTGGGGCCCCTTTCTTATCTACATCTGGACGTGCCCTCACTGACTCCGAGGTTTCTGATGCATACCTGCGACAGATATGGTTGACGGTCGTCTGGCCGGCCTGGAGGCGAAGCTGCCTCCGGTCCCTATAATCCGCCCGCCGCTCGCGACACCGCGGCCGAAGGTCGTCTCGGCACCGACCTCTCTTCCCGTAGTGGGGGGTCGCGTGTCCTACGCGGCGGCAACGACTGCACCGGCTCCAACGACTGCCCAAAAGGCTCGACATGGAGCCAAGGAGCAAAGGCCTGCCAAGACGGCCAAGGTAATACGCTGAAGCCGAAGCCGGGGCCTAAGACAGCGCGGGGTGGAGCGGAGTATCCTCCGCTCCCCACTCCAACGCCTCTGCCTGGCGCCTCCATATCTGCCCCATCAAATGATGGTTGGCAAGTAGTGGGGGGCAAAGAAGTTAAAAAAGGGCCAGAAAGGCTGCTCAAAAAGCAGCCACCGGTGGCAAGGACCACCAAAAACCATACCACTTGGGGTATGGGGAGGGGGATGAGGGGAAGGGTTGGATTACGGGCCTCCGGTATCCTCACTCACTCGGTGACACACTGCGCAGGCGCTGTTTCACACCGGTTTTCTGTGAGGCCGTGGTATCACTCCGGTCGAGCCGGCCCATGCATGACGAAGCGTGGCACTCCCACGGTACCACTCATTAGATGGAGGCGTCGATAGAATCATTTGAGAGATTCCTATGTTGCATGGGTTCAACATCAGTGCTTCTGATAAACAGTTTTTAATAATTTACTACAAGACATTGGTCTCGCCTTAGGAAGTAAGCTTTGCCCTAGGCCATGCTGATCAGTGGATTGCTACAGTTTGCTTAAGGATTTCCTCCTCTTTGCAATGATATTGGCTTGCATTATTTGCACCCTTAATTGCCACGGGACAATTAACGTTGTGACACTCCACATCACTGCTCTGGAGTAAAATTAACAACATTTATCTCGTTTTCGGATAACTAGAATGTGTCCGCACGGCATTGCACCTCAATTTTATAGAGCCATGTTATTTTAGGTTAAGTTCCATATGACTAGAAATATTTCAAAAAATTTTTATAGACCCTGTTCCAATTTGAAAAGGTTTCCTTCCAATATACTTACGCTCTATCGAAAAAAAAAAAGTTTTATTAATCTGTAATAGGGAAACTGTTAAGATAAATTGTAATATCCTGCTACCCACACATGATACAAGTTTCGGTGCAGTTTATAAGCGGTACAGTGCGATTGTTAACGAACCGTTCATTTTTTTTTTAAAGACGACTCCCCCATTTGGAATATACATTCCTGTGTCGCGGGGCACTTTACAATCATACATGAAACGGACACAAAGTACACCCAGACTCGGAACAACAATTTATGGATCACACAGTCTTGTCCCATTTAGGATTTGAACACACAACACAAGCGGTGTGGCGACCACTTAAAATTCATTATATTAGATGATACTTTTTTTTAATAAATATATTAGCTAAACAGTAACAATATTTTCAGGGACCTGAATTTGATTGTGAAGGTGAATCGGAACTTTCCGTATCAGAAATCAAAAAGAAAGCTCTCGAGATGAAGTTAAACAAAGAGAAGATGATTGCAGCAGCAATTGAAGNTTGTAATGTACGTGATTCTAAAATGTGTATGTATGAAGATTTTGTGTAGTGTGTATGTATCAGGAAAAGACGCTAGGTATACTCCATTCCAATCTACCGGCCTGTGATGTTCTGTGACATTGACTGTCTTCAATTCTTCTGCATCTCTCAAAGCAACATATTCCATCGATGATTAATAAATAACTAAATAAATATATTTCGGACATCTAACACACAACGCCATCTAGTCCCAAGCTAAGCAGAGCTTGTATTGTGGGTACTAGACAACTGATATGAATGCATAAATACTTTTTTTTGTAAATACATACATACTATACAAAGAAAAAAATATCCCTCTGTTGGACTGGTCGGGTAATAGCCCTGATATGAACCCAAATGAAAATGTGTGGGAGCTGATGAAAACAGAAGTTAGGCTAAAGATGTGATTACCAACAAAACCCAGCTCCTAGAAAAGATTATTTATGTGTGGAATCATCATCCTCATATGCAGGAGACAGTACCGTCTTGCATTGATAGCATGCCGCGCAGAATTAGAGCTTTGATAGCGGCTAAAGGTGGCTCAACTAAATATTGACTTTTACTAACATTAATTTCACTTTTCTTTAATTTTTAATAAACTTATGCTTTTTTAAATTAATGCTGTTTAATTTATGTCAAATAAATCGGTAATTAATTGAATAATATAAAAATAAAAAAAAATCAATGTAAAATAATCAAACGGTACAATTTCACTCGGTAATTAATATTTTAGATGAAATATTGCAGTGCGTCTAATAATTTGGCCAGGGACTGTATATTATTGTAAAGTTTCATTAAAATCCATCCTGTAGTTCTTACTTGAAAGATTAACAAACATCATATACATACAAACTTTCGTTTTTATAATATTAGTAGACTCTGGGGAAGGTGATGGTTTATGGGATTGCTTCTGAACAGGGGTCATTGCTATTTTATTATCATCCTCTATCAGGTTGGGTAATGGAAAACTTCTTAACCTCTCCTGCAACAAGCTATTCTCTATTCAAGGTCAGTTCTGGCCAATCCATGCGATAAGCGTAAAGATCGTCTCGCCATTTTTTACGGGGTCTGCCTCGTAGTCGGCGTCCACCCTGAGGCAGAGCCGTAACTAGGGCGGTGCGAGCAGTGCCTAGGCACAGGGCGCAGACCCTGGAGGGGCGCAGAAATGACCAGACTAGTATCTAGTTTTATCTCATGCATGGTAGCTAGTAGGTACATTTTGTTTTATTGCGAACATGGTGTAGACTCGCCCTATCTATAGTTATATCTATATCGTATTTTTCAAGCAATCTTGAAACAATAACACATGTAAAGGTGGATTATCGGTTTCATACATTTAGTATGGTAATGTTCACACTAGTGCGTAACGTGTTGTGATGGTTTATGTATTCCTAGAATTTGAGATAACTGAAGCAAATGTTTAAGATTTTTTAAGGACTTATAATAACCATCTATAGTTTGATTCTAGGAGTTAGTCTTTAAATAGAGTTTGTCTTTAATTCACTGCTATTCATTAATGATTATAGTATACAAATCAATTATGCGTTACAGGCGAAGATGCGGAGGAGGAGCCAGATTTAGCTGATAACCCGTATGCCGTCACGGCTAACGAAGAGTTGTACCTGGATGACTCTAAGAAGACGCTGCGAGGTTACTTCGAGAGGGAAGGACACGAACTCACCTACGACTGCGAGGAAAGGGGTGTTGGACAATTTTTATGCAGGTAATGAAGACTTTGAATAAGTAGAGAATAGTTAATCGAGTATAATCGAAGTCAAAGATGATTTGAATAATAGATAGAATAGAAATACTAGTTTTAGAAGCGGTTTCGCGTGTATATCGTTAATCGCGGCAAAAGCCTATGTTCTTCCTAAAGAATCAAAGTATCATTTCTTTCCATAGCATTAGCATGCAGCGGTTTAGGCGTGAAAGCGTAACAAACAAAGTTTCTTTCCAATTTGTAATATCAATATGGATTTTGCCTTACATATTACTTTTAAAATACATTCATCAGTTATGTCTATTTTTTTTTATGGAATAGGGGCAAACGAGCAGACATATCGCCTGATGGTAAGCGATTACCGCTGCCCATGGACACCCGTAACACCAGGGGNGAAGATGCGAAGGAGGAGCCAGATTTAGCTGATAACCCGTATGCCGTCACGGCTAACGAGGAGTTGTACCTGGATGACTCTAAGAAGACGCTGCGAGGTTACTTCGAGAGGGAAGGACACGAACTCACCTACGACTGCGAGGAAAGGGGTGTCGGACAATTTTTATGCAGGTAATGAAGTTTTTGAATAAGTAGAGAATAGTTAATCGAGTATAATCGAAGTCAAAGATGATTTGAATAATAGAAAAATAGAAATACTAGTTTTAAAAGCGGTTTCGCCCGCGTGTATATCGTTGATCGCGGTAAAAGCCTATGTTCTTCCTAAAGAATCAAAGTTTCATTTCTATTCCATATTACATTAGCATGCAGCGGTTTAGACGTGAAAGCGTAACAAACAAAGTTACTTTCCAATTTGTAATATCAATATGGATTTTAAGCCTTACATATTACTTTTAAAATACATTCATCAGTTATGTCTATTTTTTTTTATGGAATAGGGGCAAACGAGCAGGCATATCGCCTGATGGTAAGCGATTACCGCCGCCTATGGACACACGTAACACCAGAGGCCTCACAAGTGCGTTACCGGCCTTGGGAGATGGGGAGGGGTATGAGGGGAAGGGTTGGATTATAGGCCTCCGGTATCCTCACTCACTCGGTGAAACTGCGCAGGCGCTGTTTCACACCGGTTTTATGTGAGGCCGTGGTATCACTCCGGTCGAGGCCAACAACAAGTATTATCATTCATAACCAAACTTTTCGTATCTTTCTAATGCTGCCATAATGACGCCCTTTGCAACTTGTAGGGTAGAACTGCCCATGGATGATGTGCGAGGCCGTCCGGTGGTTGCTGAAGTTATCCACAAAGGGAAGAAGAAGGAGGCGGTCGTAGCATGCGCTTTGGAAGCCTGTCGGATATTAGACAGAGCCGGTTTGCTGAGACAGTCCAAACATGGTAAATACTATTTATATATATTCGTTGGGC
Source organism: Hyphantria cunea (assembly GCA_003709505.1). Taxonomy (NCBI): domain Eukaryota; kingdom Metazoa; phylum Arthropoda; class Insecta; order Lepidoptera; family Erebidae; genus Hyphantria; species Hyphantria cunea. Next base: position 2,462 of record PKRV01003162.1, on the reverse strand, counting down.
GAGTTGTTAGCGTAAGCGACTGCAGATCAAGAGGTTAAGGGTTCGATTCCCGGGTCGGACTGCTGTTGGGTTTTTCTTATAAGAAATTCTTTGTAGCAGCCCGGAGTATTGAATATGGCGGTGTTGCCCGCTCCTGCTTTGGAGAGCACGTTAAGCCGTCGGTCCCGGTTGTCATGAATATCTACGGCAATTGTTATTGGGAAGTCAGTGCCCTGAAATATACTGACAACTAGTTCAACATTCGAACTCGGCTTCGGCTCGACCGGAGCGATACCTCGCCCTCACAGAAAACCGGTGTGAAACAGTTCACCGAGTGAGTGAAGATACCGGAGGCCCATAATCCAACCCTCCTCTATCCTCATCCCCCTCCCCATCCCCCAAGGCCGGTAACGCACTTTTGATGCCTCTGGTGTAACGTGTGTCCATGGGTGGTGGTGATCGCTTACCATCAGGCGATACGTCTGCTCGTTTGCCCCCTATTCCATAAATAAAAATACGATTTTTATACTCAATAAACCCCATTTCATCAGATTAGTACATAATTTTGGTGGTTTTTGGGTACTGTTATCATACCTATTATTGGTGTTCCAGAGTCGCGTAGGCGAAAACAACGCGACTATTCCGCTGACGACTACTACTCTTCGGACGAAGACACATTCCTGGACAGGACAGGGAGCGTCGAGAGGAAACGGAAGCTGCGTATGGTGAAACAGGGAGCCGCCGAGAGGGAGGTGGACAAGCCATTGACTTATGATGACTTGGTGAGATACTGCTTACATATTTACGCGCATATAAACACATACACATTACGCTCTTTTATTTGATGTCCCACGCGAGGATATTTGTCAATATTCATCCATTATACTCTCCATATCTATTAAATTGTAAAACTATTTTTCATCAAACATGCCAACACTCGGGACTAATTCCGTTAGTAACAAAAAAAAACAAATTCCGTTTATTTCATTCGGGAGCTACAATATCACTGATAGATGCAAACACAAACTTGTTAAACTTACAACACCCCGTTGTGTTTGGTCGGGGGTTAAAAATATGTCGTGTACTTGGAAATAATGGGTGGGAGGGTGACAGTGATATCATCATCTTTTTACTTTAATAGCATATAATGACTAACAGATATCATATGATTTGATGACAAAATTTTAACAAAATACTGCTTTGAAGAACAAATTAAATGGGACCACACGGGAAGCACCAGTTTCCAAATAAAAAAAGAATCATCAAAATCGGTTCACCCAGTCGAAAGTTCGGCGGTCACAAACATGAAAAAAAGTACAGTCGAATTGATAACCGTTTTCGATTCTATTTTTATATGGATCAAATTATGTAATTAATTAAATATAGTAATAAATAATATATAACTTTCAAATGTAATCTTTTCCGGTTGTAGGTGAAACAAATAAGCGACATCGAATCCAAAATCTCGGCGGAGGAACGTACCCTGGAGCGGCTTCGGTCGTCATCAGCTAAAGTTCAACCTTCGGAGGACGAGGACGCTCTGGACCTGTACATGAGCACCCTGGGCAAACCGACCATGGCTGATAAAGCGGAGATTTCTAAAGCCAAGGTAACATGAATAAAAATAAAATCTTTCGGAAAGAAATATTTTGAATAATAACGGCCTCGGTGGAGCAGTGGTAGTGAATGCGACTGCTGTTTACGAGGGCTGGGTTCAAATCCCAGGTCGGGTTTTCGGAAAGCGTATACGAGATATCAAGCACTTTATTTGCGTGTCGGAGGCAGCCACCACTGCGTGACGAGGTAGTTCGTATATTTCTATAGTTTAAAAAAAAATGTTTTCTGTTATCAGATGAACATTCAGAAGTTGAAGACGGAGCTGTCGAAGACGCAGCGGCTGGCGGAGCTGGCGCGGCCGGCTCACCTCCCCCCCCTCATCAAGAAGGACGACAAGGCCCTCAAACAGGCCGCCAACTCTGTTGTCTACGGCAAGAGGTAATAAACAATAAGTATTTGGCAGTTGTTTGTAAAGCATTCGACGACCACATGTTTGCGGATTCGAATCCCGCTCAGGACAAACAAGTATAGATTTTCATCGGCCTAAATCCATCCAATCTATATTAATATTATAAATTTGAAAGTTACTCATGTTTGTTAAGTTTTTACGGCTAAACCGCTAAACCTATTTGGATGAAGTTTGGTGCTTGAAGTATTGTTAATCAAACTTGCTTACATGCTTACAAATAGTTAGGACCTATTAGAAGAATTACAATTCGAAAATTTTAAAATTCACTATTTCAAACGTACTTTCGACAAATTTGTATCATGACCCACCATAACTAAATGCAATTAAAAGATATTCAAATACAATTAGGTCGATATCCGCGTAAATATTAATTTCAATGGTAACAATCCTGTTATCCGTCATTTAATTACAAGAGAATTATCACTTGCAGTCATATGTATGATATTTCTCTTAATTT
>PKRV01000393.1:0-72776 GCA_003709505.1 Hyphantria cunea | reverse complement strand
TTAGAATATACTGTCGCTAAAATAAGAAAACACACTGAACGATCGTATAAAAATGACAGATTCCAAATTTAAGATATTATGTAAATATTATTATAATATAATTATTTTTAATTGCAATAGTATTATGGCCAGACTAAGTAATATACTGAATCTAGGAAATATTGGAGCATATGGCGAGATTTAGATAAATTTTATATTCTTATGAAAATTTAATATGCAGGAGTTTTTGGGAGCGATAAATCGCTAGGAATCATTTTTAGAAAATTTACCGAAATGAAACCATATTTTTAAAAAATACTGGAATAATATCAATTACTCTTTTATTCTTAAATATTAGTAATTTTGACTGTGCAAAGGTAGAACTAAATTTAGATTCATATCATGCTCTTCAAATCCATCTTTAGATTTCTGTTTTTATCCGATTACACATTATAACTATGTACCAATACCTAGTATTAACTGTGGTATGCGATAGGATGACTGACCATCACTCAGCCTTTTCAGTGTATTCACTGATGGCTTCAATGGCGAGCTTAGTGACATTAATGTATAGGGTATTGAATGAACGACCTAATCGTTAATAGTATCAATTACGCTGATGACGTGGCGTTTATCGAGTAATGTTCCATACATCCATACCATAGTGTATTATATCGATGTTTCATTCGTTCCAAAGCGAAAGAATTAATGTTGCTGTAAGGGAAGTATTTTGTCTAACTCAACTCAGACAACTCATGTTAGCTTATGTTTTTTATTTACATCNTTTATTTACATCTCTATTGAATACATAGGTACGGCATATAACAACAGTTGAGATACGAATGTGTAAACGTAACAATCGATGGAGTTGTCATTCATGGCGGTCTCTTCCAGATTTTGTATTTCCTAAATTATTTATAATTTATTCGTCGTGGAATAGCCACGCTTCGGCATGAATGGACCGGCTCAACCAGAGTGATACCACGGCATCACAGAAAATTGATATGAAACAGACCTTGCACTGTTTCATCTAGTGAGTGAGGATACCGTAGGCCCATACCCCAACCCCTCCGCACATCCCTCTCCCCATCCCCCAAAGGCTGGCAACGCACTTGTGACGCCTCTGATGTTGTGGCTCTAAATGGGTTTAACATCATACGTCTGTCGTTTGCCCCTTATTCCATTAAAAAAAGTACTAGTGCAGCAGTTATGTTTAAAAAATTTTATTACTCCATTTATAAACACGATTCTTTCAAAAGGACTAACTTACGTTCTCTTTATGTCCTTCTCATTCCTTAAGTGGGCAGTGCGAAAATACATAAATATACAGACAACGGCCTGGTAATATGTCTGGACATCTGCCCTCAGCACATAAAAGTCCCATATCTCCACTTGTACTTCCATTAATAGACGATTTATTGGCCTGACAGTCGAACATAATAAAGAATTAGAGTTCGTTAATTATTAGACGTCATATAAAGACGTATTAAACGAAAATTGAAATGTGTATATTTAAAATTTTGCAATGCTTAATCCATATTTTCGATCTGTGCATACACCTCAGTAAGAAGTAGTTAACTCTAACTTTCCAACCCCTTATAACTTCAAATACCTTTACAAATATATTAAATTACAGTGTCTGTTCTTAATTTCAAATTAACAGCTTACAGATGTATATGTAAGTGTAGACAGTACTTACATTAACAGCTACTTTTTAAGTTTTTGTCATCGAAAGTAACACCACGGGGTTCAGCTTGTTACTACATAAGTAATATGATCCCTTTTCCTTTTATTAACATATAAATTAGCTATCTTCATCAATATCGTTATAATTAACTAATATCATTCATATTCTTGAATCGCTCTGTAATTATCTTGATCTGTTTAGTGAAATATAGAACTGTACATATTATAACTTAGGTTATCGTCCGCACTTGACTTGGAAGCTGACTTCATCAGCTTGTTTCATAATTTAACAAATTCTATAAATCTTTAGATAGTTACTGCCTTGGTCCAATTTTTTTAAGATTTGGGTTCTCAATATTATCTTGATAAATGCGGTTGAAATTCAATAGGGTATCAATATTGATTACCTGCCAGTGATTAATGAGGGTTTCTTGTTTACTTTTGTATTTTATAGCCAAAATATAAAGCTTACTTACTAAACTATAGACAGTAACAGTGATAGCAAAAAGTGTTTATTACTACTTTCATTCTCTGCTTGTCAATGTTTTTATTATATTTCATTTTTGAGTAGCTGATTAAACAAACTTTAGTAGGAAATTTTTTCGGTAATGATTATGTTTTACCATAGAGAAATAATCAAGTTTTTCTCAACATTTTCTAATGATAAGCAGATACTTTGCCAAAATGTCTTTACATAAAAATCTACTTCAAGTTAGACCAAGTTAAACGAAACCTGTTATGTTCTTCTTTAGCATTTAATTTGAATCAACTTCAAATTAGGAAACGGTTTTCAGTTCATTACTCGAAGACGAATGAAGGAGAAATCACTTACAAAAACTTTTTTTGTATTTAAAATTGATTGGTATTTGCCAAGTACCTGCTGATGGGATCCTGGAGTAATGAACACAGCATACCTACTTATAGTGATTTGAGCATTTTACGTTTTATTATTATATGAATGAAACGGTAAAACAAAAAAAACTTAAACGTAAAAGTTGGAAAACTGTAATTTGTAAGATACATGTAAAGGGCTATATTCAGCAAAAAATTATGAAGGAACAGTTAATCTAAACTAAGAAAATACAAACATCTATACAAAGACAGTACAAATTAAATTTGCCAATGAAATAAAATACTCAAAAACGTAGGAGTTGTCAGTCAGACTACTTCTAGACAAATATACTTCGTTAAATTATTTGTGAAAGCCTCGAATATTCAGCCGCCTTTGTCAATGAAAAATTGGTTGCAATAAGTCGTCTAAGTGACTCTTATTGTTTTATTACACAGATTTAGAAGGGGTCGAAAAGTAAAATAAACATTTTCATCTAAACTTGATTCGGACCACAAAGTCATGGCCTTCGGTCGGCGGATTCGGGATTTATATTAAGGTCAGATTCTATCAAACCACATAGGATGAATATTTATATTTAGCTAAGAGGAAACAGATAGTTTATAACACAGTTATGTCAAAATATGTGATGGATTTAAGTTTCCATAGCAAACCGTGCTTCACCAAAATTCTCCAGCTAAGTGAAGCTCGAAGACTTATTACACGTTATTTATCTTATTGTTATTGTTAAGTGTGTACATTGTATAATGCTAATATAATAACTAAATAAATGATTTTTTCTTCATTTATAGACTGTACTTTTCATTTGTTTGAGCATAGGACTTTCTGCCGGTTTTTGCGACAAGAATGAGTTTTTCTCCTTCTCCGAGGTCGAAATCCATCCAATTCGGTTCAACGGTTTAGCCGTGAAAGGATAACATACAGATAGACAGAGTTGTTTTTGAATTAACAATAGTAATTAGTAATGTTTTGTCAGATAACTCAACATGATTCAATTTCTCTAAATTTTTTTATTTCGTATGCTTCCTTCTATCTAAGATTCGAATATATTCCAACTTCAACAGACTTCCTCAAACAAAATTCCTCAGGTAGATAAGCTCATGAAATTGTTTGCAGAAGACTGGTGTGAAATAGCGCTTGTGCTGTGTTTCAATGAGCGAGAATATCAGAAGCCCATACCCGACCTCTCCCGCCATCCCCCCTTCCCATCCCCCAAAGACCGGCAACGCACTTATGACGCCTCTGGTGTTGCGATACGTCTGCTAGTTTGCCCGCTATTCCATAAAAATAGCCTAAATTTGAAAACTCTGCTAAAAATTTTCTAGGTGTTGTAAATTTGGTTGTACTCGTGTAAGTAACACTGAATTGCGAAAATGAAAAATAACTTTTTTCTAGTATTATTGATTAAATGAAGGAAAACTGAAAATAAACGAACCAACCCATTTGTATAGCAGACTAAAGTGTTCAAGTTATTTATGGCGGTGAGGCTAGATTCTATGCAGCTTGACCACGAGGAATTGTAATAAAAATTTAAATTAGTTGGGGGCGTAACTTTATTTTAATAGACTAGTATATTAGTGAGGTAGGCTTTCGTGTAAGATAGAGGATTTCTTTAAGCGGTTAATAAACGACAGAAAAATATTATAAAAAAATGATACTGAATGAAACACCTCTTCCATTTTTGAGTCGGTGAACTCAAAAAAGCTTTTTCTATTTAACTGCCTCTGTAACGCAATGGTAGCGTATGCGACTGCAGTGCTTGAAGTCTCGGGTTTGATTCTCGGGTCAGACTAAATGTTTGTATGATCTGCAAATATTTGTTGCGGAGTGTTTGTGTTTTCTGTGTAGGTATAACATATATGAATTTAAAAAAGTATACATTTGTTTATATCAGTTGTCTAGTACACATAACACAAACTTAGCTTGAGACTAGGTGGCGTTGCGTGTAAGGTCTCAGAAATGTTTGTTAAAAAAATATTTGTGACTAAAACTAGTAATTTTTAAACATTCTGGTCCCGAAGTATATTTTCATAAAGCACAATTCGTTGAATATATTACATTCTTCTTGAATTGTTCTACTTTTACTACCTGCACAATTTTATGAACCTAAAACACAACAGAAGCTTAATCTACTTTTGTATTGAGGTTACAAGGCTTTCAATAGTAAAATTTCGTACTCTTATTACCCAAACCAGGGTCTCGTGCATAAATAAGCCCGTTGTATTTATGAGACAAGAACAAAGAATACCAGGGATTTACGATAGAGTGAATTTGACTTGGGTAAATGTGTTTTATATATGCAAAGAGTTACTGTTTATCATACGGCTCAAAATTCAATTGTTTTGTTGACAAGTAATGTATACAACTAAAATAATACTTTAATTTGCGTCTGGAACTACTGTGATCATTCATCTAAATAAGTTTATGTCAGTCGATGACACAGCTTAGGTTTGCTAGTCTGTTTCGTACAATTCTAACATATATTTTTGTGTAAACAACGTAAAAAATATTTATAAGCCGTCAATAACGTATTAACATAAGATCAAAACTAAAAATAACTTGTTTCTCAGACATGCGTATTGTCAACACAAAATTATTACTTACTAATTAATCCGCCAAATTCCACACCGTCATACTTTTTTTCATAAATATTTTCTGAATTTCCCGAAAAAAAAATAATGTATTTAACCCCGCCTTAGTTTCCCAAGGGTATTGTGGAGTGGCGGGCAATATTATAACACTTCCAGTTTTCTTTTATTTTTATTCTATACAAACCTTATCCTGATAATAACAAACGAAGAAAGAATTATTCGATTTGGTGCAGTTCATCCGAAGTTATACGCGTACACACATGTTGGTGACAGCAATAGAGTAAAAAATGTAAAAATGGAAATATAATAGAAACTTACAAAAATAATTTCCCGTTTAAGTGCATTACAATGGGTAAGTCTTTTTAATCTTGAAATAAGTATAACATTTTAAATTAGATTTCAACAAAAAATCCTAACCTAAATATAGGTATTTGAAATAAACGATTAACCATCTTTCACTGGTAAAACCTAGCATCTGCTTAGTTCTAAAAGTAAAGGCTAGAAAAATCGTTCCTTATTAAAAAATCTTAACATTTACCAAGCCATGTAGGTGAATCCTGAGATTTACTGGTAAAACCTAAGATTAACCAATATACGGGCTTTTATAGCATATACATAGATTACAATTCATGAAAAATATATTTAATAGAAGCAATATAAACAGGCTTTATAAAATAACTAACTATTGAAGTGGTTAAACAATGTCGAAGCGCAATTAATGACAAATGAGAAAATTATTGTAGAAGTCATGAAAATGCATGGACCGGCAAAATTATGGAGAAACAGTTACTTGCCCAGGTTAAAACACCTGGACGGATTGAATGAGTTTGTTTTAGTACACAAATAGAATATGACCTAGAATAACACAATGGCTACTTTTTACAGCGAGAAAATACCTTATTTTCAAGAAAGGACCTCATCATCTGCCTATCGCAGTCCACTGCTGGACATATTACACACTTATTTATTAAAGATCTCCGACAAGACAGCAAATACAATCTAATTTTACGTCCACATAGTTTTAATAAACTCGGGTTTTTATTATGTATGTATTTATTTGTAAGAAATTTATGTGAATGAGGGAAACTAGGAATTTATGAATTATTGATAATTAATTGTGTCAATCAGTAACCTTGTTCACATCTTGCTCTTAGTGTATCTGTCCATAAAGTAATTATAGTACTAAAATCATACTCTATATTGAACTTGGGCAAAAATTTGTCTCTCAATGGGTTGGACGTTTGACTGAACATACATATTTCAAGTGTGTGTGTGTGTGTGTGTGTGTGTGTGTGTGTGTGTGTGTGTGTGTGTGTGTGTGTGTGTGTGTGTGTGTGTGTGATTGTGTGGTTAAGAAATTGTAGAATGTAATATCATGTTCGATAATATCATCTCTGTAGTGATATGGTGTGCAACAAAGTACTTAGTGTTTAAACTTTAACTAATCTAAGAGTAACATTCCTCCAATCACATTATTTCTTGAAAATGATAGACGAATTCTCTTCACGTATCATAGAAAATCAAATTTAATTATGTTAGGCATGGAGTGGTTTCCAAAGATGAATTTTCAATTTAAATTGAGATCCGCTTAATCAAAGTACCATTAAGTTATGAATACGCCTTAACAAACACTTAATAAGCAGTGTTTGCTGTAAAGTAGATATATTTTACGTAGATAAATTTACTTAAGAACCAACAACAGCCTAAAATTTCAAATAATCAAAATTTGTTTATTTGATGTAGTATTTCTAATTAATAATAAAAGCAAATCATAAAGAAGTACTAAGCCGTGGGAAAAGGCCAACTTTTCTTTACACAGAATAAAATTCAAAAGAATATTAATTGTTATCATTCACTCCAAAAAGTATTTTCGTAATTTTCATCTATAACATCTCCACATCCCCTTCCAATCCCCCAGGGCCGGCCACGCACTTGTGACGCCTCTGGTGTTGTGGATGTCCAGGGGCGGCGGTAATCCCTTACCATCAGGCAATACGTCTGCTCGTTTGCCATTTTTCCCATTAAAAAAAACATACAATAAAACAAGAAATAATTACGTGAGAATAGACGCCAGCAATACCTATCTAAAAAATAACCATAACCACTTCAATTCTAATTTAAGGGTGTCGTTTTCACGCATGAAAACGAAAGTTTGGTACGTGTCTCATTTGAAATTCGGGTCGACTTCGTGAGCCATACGAAGCTAAATTTTCAAAAAAACTTTAACAGTAAAAAAGTAATAATGTGTTTTATTCATAACGATGTTCATCCGTATTCGTGCAAATTGAACATCATTGGGTTCACAAAAGTTTCTGCTTTGATATCAACCTCTGGTCTTTAAATCTTTGGTCTTTCTGTAGCCATGTATACTTAATATTGTCTTTATTGTGACATGTTTTCAGAATCCATACCTATAATTAACTTTGTCTTTCTGCCTATCACGTTTTTAATGATAAACCGCAGCACTGATGGCAATGAAATTTGGAATGGAGATAATTTGACCTTGAGGAAGGACTTTTTTTCTCTGCAGGCAATTTGGCTTCTCTTTTCCGAGATAACCGGCATATACAGAGGAAAAAGCTAGTTTTTTAAGACTACTAAGTTATTCATATTACAGAAGGAGATTTGAAATTATTCGAGTTATGAAATATTATTCTAATCTATTTTTATATAAAATGACAAACTGGTTTTATACGCTTTAAAAATTCATCATCTACACCTGATATACAACGCCATCTAGCTTCAAACTAAATAAAGCTTGTACTATGATAACAGATTGACACTTAGAATATTTATGTATATATTTTTTTTAAATACATGTACATTAAACATGGAAAACGCTCAATTTCCGAAAACAAATAGATCATACAAAGATTTATAGTATGGATGCTAAGGTCTTACTTATTCCAATTTCCTGTTAAGCCCAAGGGCTTGTGTTCAATTATCACTGTTAGGAACTTATTTTGACATATGTGGGATCATTTATGTTCATTTTTCTGGGCGTAATTTATCCATAGTGTGTAGTATATTTAACAGCAGTCGAGCCAATGTGGCTGTCTCAAGTTAGGAATAAGAAAGAAAATATTACTATTATATATTACAGATCATAATTATAATGTAGCAAAATTGGCCAATTCATCTTCACTCGTAGAAAACTTTATATTGGAACTCTTATACTAAATAATACCTTAAGATCTAAGTGTTTTTAAGCCTTTCGAGTGATATCCGCCATTTGTACATGGTCGTTAATATGTTATACTCCTGAATGTAAACTGTTTTAACTAGTGTGCAATAAAGTTTACTCTATTCTAATCTATTCTATTCTATTCTGTTCTGTTCTGTTCTGTTCTGTTCTGTTCTCTTCTGTTCTGTTCTGTTCTGTTCTGCTCTGCTCTGCTCTGCACTGCTCTGCTCTGCTCTGCACTGCTCTGCTCTGCTCTGCACTGCTCTGCTCTGTTCTATTCTGTTCTGTTCTGTTCTGTTCTGTTCTATTCTATTATATTCTATTCCATTATATTCCATTCTATCCCGATGAGGTCTTGATATAATTACGGTTGGAGAAAGAAAAGATATTGTAGTACTAAATCGAACAAAGGTGACTTGTTAGTAGTTTCAATGCACTAACATTAAAAGATGGATGGTTACATTTTGATCTGAAATATATCCTCTGAATATATATATTTTTTTTAATTGGAGTTTATCCAAATGAAAATTTTTGAAACCGTTTAGCCGGTATATTTGAATTTCGAAAACAGTCATTCATTTGTTTTTTTTCTCACTAGTATGTTCTTTGGCATCGCTCATCTCGCACAATAAAAAAATTCAAATAGCGCATTATTCACGAGTTATGCCGTGGCACCAGTGCTGCAGAAGCAACTGGAAGGATTAACGATTTGTATGGCGCTGGTGTCGTTAAAGAAAACATGGTAAGTTTTTGGTTCCAATGTTTACGTTCATGAAATTTCGAGCTTCGTAACAAGCCTCGTGGACGGCCGGAAACCTATGTGGAAGCGGATCTATCGCTAACCAATTCACAATTGACTGCAGGCTTCACTGTGTGTGATAAAATTGTTTTAATCTAGTGGCCTGCCAGACTTGTTCACTTCGCCTGGTCGTAGGATCCTTTCTTGTGTTGGAGGGACGTGTGACTCGTACCTTTATAGTGGTGACCCCGACGTGATCACGTCATCATCATGTTCACTCCCACAGCAAGTTACAGCCAGCCTATAACCTCGGCCTCAACAGGGACACACCACACGCAGGAAGTGAGCGCTCCTGCCTGGTTACCCCTACGGCCTCATCAGCGTCTAGACATAGCACACTGCACCGACGGTCCATGTAAGCAGAGCATTTCTCTCCGGTCTACACAGCAGCCAGCTACAACGCAGCAACCGCCCCGACTCACTGGGGACATCGTGTGTGGTACATCGCCTTGAAATGGCAAAAGAGCCTAGATAACAATAGTACATACTTTGAATAATTAAATATAATTTCCAAAACGTTTTCTTGTCATTTTAATCCTCCCATTCAAAACGACAATTTTATAACTAAGCTCCTCATAAGTATATTCAAAGTTTGAAATCGAACTTATTTTTTGAGTATTTGTTACTTTGCTGAATAAGTATATGCCAACCGTTCGTAGCGAGATTACTGAAATTATAACTTTTAATAAGCTATTCTAGAAAAGTTTTTATTTCTGTGATCATCAAGAAAAGCTTAACACTTATTTTTTGTTTTGCTTTGTTTCACCGTTACAAATAAGTTTCAGATAGCTCAACAGGTAATTTTACGTGTCTTCCAAATAAATTGTATCACACCATCTATCAGATAAACTATTCGGAACTAACATGTAAGCTGTGAAACAGCCTTATAAACTCAAAATGAAAAAAATATGGCCTCATTTCGCAATGTTAGTATGAGAAAGCAAGAAAACTATAATTATAATATATAGAACCATAACTAGGCTAGGTAAAAACTTTCATAATGTTTATACACCCTATTCACCATTATAACAAATCATTGACACCAATTCCTTAAAATAATACATAAACCTAGAGTGAAAAAAAAACAAACCCTTAGCTGCCGTAGTAAAGTTAGTTAGTTATTTTCTTTTGAAATACTGTTTTTCCGGCTCATATTTGGAATGGCTTGACGGATTTTGACGGGACTTTCACTGATAAATAACCGACGTCATATGATGTAACTTAGTTTATTTTTTTATACTAGCTTTGTCCTCAACTTTACCTGCGGCTGTTATGCGCAAATAGCGTAGCGTAGTAGAGAACCACGAGATTCACTAAGTACCTCGTATACAATTTGATTTTTTAGGAGTTTTTTACACAAAGTCAAGAGACAGCACCACAAAATGATAAGTACAAATCTGTCTTAATTGTCTATAAATTATAAGTGTTATTGGAAATTATTTAAAGTTAAACTTACCTGGAATATCGAGGCGTCAAAACAAAAGGTTCTCTAAGCGAACACTGTACCAAAATAGGACTAGGAGGCATATAAAGTTGTCTTCTTAATTGCCACTTAATATTCCGCGGAGGCTTGTAATTATGTCCTCTTTGAAGATAACTTTGTTTGAGTTAACACCTGCGGCAGAAATCAATGCAATCATTCCTTTTATATTTCATTTCATTATTATTATTGTAATAAATCGTATTCATGACATGAATCGCTTTCACGTATCTATGTAATTTGTATTACGATCAATAATACTTTCTTTATTTGTACTTTCATCGAAATCAAATGTTGTTTATGGTATAAATGTTTTATAAGGTATTTAATTTATATATTTTTTATGCACGGGTCTGCCAAAGTGACTCTACTCTGCCAGATGGATGGAGAGCATATGCGTAGTGGTTGTCCAGAAGTAGTGAATACCATAGTAATTACGAATGTAAGCAATGCAACACCATGGTGCCCTAGTGATAATTCTACATCATTAGGCCAACGATCTCGCACTAACTAACGTAATACGAGAGCATGAATTCTATCAGTTTGGGTTGATTTTATGTGCGAGGCCAGTATGAGCCCCGCTCGGGCTGACCCATTCGTGCTTAAGTCAGCGTGGCTCTACTACCTTCATATGTCTTCCTACAGTTGGCATGTCCAAACAAAATCTGACTGTAAAATTGGCTTTTACAGATTAGTCCACAATTTGTACATGGTCATTGACTTACAAAACTGTTTAATGCAGTAAACTGGTTAACAATAAAGATTACTCTATTCTATTTTATTTTGGATTGCCAACAGCCTTTAACAGTTCACTGCTAGACATAGGCCTCTCTTAAGAAAAGCGGGTTTGGCCCGCTACACCACCCTGGCCAGTCGGGTTAGAAAATTTCTTGTTCAAAGTTTTCCTTATCTTGGATATACGGAATATTTTTGGATATTTTGGAGTTTTAATACCCAAGTTTGTACGATTATGTACCGAAAAAACAAAGTGATTATAAAAGGCTTCCTTTTTTCCTTTTGAGTTACGAAACCTTAAAAGCGAATAGAATATTTAATTTTATGTTCACAAAGTCACTTTTAACATTGCAAATGTGGATGGTATTTGGATAGCAGACTAAAATAGTTTGGCTTAAAAGCTTGTACAGAAAAGTTGGCATTAGTCGATAGTGAAATCTATTGATAGGCAAAAATTTTTACAGAGATCCTATTTTTATTTATTTATAGAACAATAAAACAAATAATTTGTTTATTTAATCGAATATAAGAGATAATTATAGTACTGTTTACGTGGTGATTAAAAACAAGTGGCGGTAAAAAGACGGTTTGAGTAAGCGATGGATACAAAACGCAGTGTCAACAGTCCTATTCCTCCCGTAGGTGATGTAAGAAGTGCCTAAGGGTACAAATTAGACAGGGCAACATCACTGCAACGAGAATAAAACCTTAAAACTAACCCTATAGCAATACGTCTCGGATCATACTTAAGAGTAAAATAAGCTGAAATCTCCTATCTAAAGGGATGCTTGGGTCCAGCAGTATACTGTTAAAAGCGGCTTTAATTATCACAAATGATTACCCAATAAATATAATATTGTTATATTTTATTATTTATTAATAATTATGAATTAAGATTTTGGATTCCTAATACCATATTTTTTTTACACATAAACATCAGTGTACAGTACGGATACCTAAATTAAGTACATATATATATGTATGTATATTTTAATGAGTAATTGCGGGTTCGTCTTTAACCATTTCGTCTTTAACTCATTCATAATACAAGAATAAATATAAAGTGGAGGATAACAATCACACACAACATCCTTGGAAAATAAATATTGAATAACTTAACTGTTGTACATCAAAATAACTCTACAAAACGTTTAGTACTCTTTCACGATGTACGGATAAAGCCCATTTTCTTATTATCTGTAAAAGTTCATTTACGGCTTGTGGTAAAATACAGAAAGTGCTGTATTTTCCTTATCTGTATACACTCTATAAATTGAGTGAATTCCATCAAATAGAAAACCTTATTTTTATCTTTTGATCTACTAACCTAATTTGTAATAGAATAGCTGATAGTTCATCCGGAAAAGAGATACTTTTGGATAAAATATACAATTTTTGTATTGCATATACACGGTGTAACTTTAGATAAAATTCTAGAATAACAGTAGTCTATAATATAATCACATAAAAATATTCTGCTACACTTATAAGTACCAAGTAAAAGTAATATAAAATATTTAAAAAAATTAGCAGTCATAAGGATTGCTGATGGAAATGAAAACTTTTAAGTTATAAAAGAAGTTTTGTGACGTCACTGATACTGTACTGAACTCGTAAGATTTCTCTCTACTAAAAATAGATTTTTGTTCACCTTAATAGTTCTCAACGCGAGTAAAGAAGTTTTCACTTCAATAATCTCAAAAATCCTTATTTGCCTATAGTCTAAGTCAAAAACGCTTATTTTAATACGTTACTGTCACTTAGCCTTTTACATATACTGCTGGTCACCAAGTGGTTCAAATTCCATCATCATTCATTTGTTTTAGCTTTCTGCATATACCTGAATTTAAGTGTGCCAAAATTCATAGTCCTCCGTTCGCATAACTTTCTTAAATATGCATTCCATATTTTTAGATATTATTTATTCAAGTAGCTGACTAGTACTTTAGTTTTGTGAGTCTATTAACTAATTGTGGCATATTAGGTGAAACTTTTATTAGCAGCTGCTACATAAAGAAAAGTTTCATTATTGTTATTGACAGGTCACTGTATTAACTTATGAGTTTCGCAAGTAGAAAACATCTATACTATATTTCTCTGTAAACAAGGAAACCGTGTGCCCTTATTTGTTCATCATTATCATTTGATCTAGATATTCGTTATCAATAGCAATTTAAGGGCTAGTTTAAGCAGTTCCTGAAAAAGTTTTAGACAGTTAGCTGACATATACACTATGGAATGCATGGTTGGCCTGTTGGTTTAAGCGGTTGCGGGTTCAAATCCTACATGGCACAACACTTTGTGTGATCCACCAATTGTTTTTCTGAATCTGGGCGTTCTTTGTGTCCATTTCATGTCTGTTGGTAAAGTTCCTCCGCGACACAGGATGTATTTTACTAACACTTAAAAAAAAACAGAAAAATAATAGCAACTGATATGATGCAGTATCTGACATATTTGTCTCCACCTGTGACTTATGTAACTGTAGTTATCTGATAGATAAGTTGAGATTCCTCTATCAGGGACTTTACCAGTAAAGAAGTGAAACTAATCCTAAGGGTACATTTCCACTATGTCCTGACGATTAATTTACCGTTAGACAACTATTGTCTCTACCTGTTACTAATGGAGCATTTACTTAGCACTTAGTAAAAATGATTCAAATTTAAAAGATAATTTTATGTTTACTACATATTGTTTTTTTCTTTAATGATTTCGTTCTCGTTTAAAACTAATGATTTCGTGAATATTCAAATACTTCTACTTTTGGATATTATCAACGTCATCTATTTTGAATTTTTGAAAATTGATATGTCTGTTTATAATTTAAAATTAGCAGCGTTTAGTTTTTGCGTATGAATGTGCATAATATCTATACCTAGTACTTTTATCAGCAAAATTTTTTTTTTTATTTTTTCTTTCTACTTGTTCCATCTAATATCCGAAATGACTGGACCGATTTTGACGGGATGGCGGCGGGGAGCTGATATTTTAAGAAGCAACTCAGGCCACTTTTATTTTAGAAAAAACATTGGGGTGCGTGAAAATCTAATTAAAACCAATGAAGTATTATTAGTATATTAATAGTGAATATTCGATTCAGTAGCAACAAAACCCGTCGGCATAAATTCTGTTTTATTCTAAATACTCATATATTTCATTATTGTTAAACAAGAAAATTAGAGAAAATACTCGAATTAACGAGCTGCTCAAATCTCAGTTGAAAATATACGAACCTTGTGAAGTTGTTACTGCTTTTAGCTTTAAAGCCAGCTAAAATAATTTAAATATTTAGATAAACGTTTATATTCTGTTGCCTCTGTTTGTAGCTGTTGTTGTAGCAATTTCTTAAATTTATAAGAAAAGTTTTATCTGTCTTTTACCCTCCCTAACGGAAAGCATAAGCAGAATCCATGATTGGTGTTCACCATTCTCATAGCGAAAGCAGTGAATGCCACATTATGGCGGTCTCACTAGACTGCTGCTTCATCTTTGTGCCTCCGGTCTTAAAATAAATAACAGTAGTTGAACATGAACACTTTAAAGACAAAATGGTCTTGAAAAGTCCAAAACATGCCAATTGCTATTATTCTGGTCAAGCTCATTCTGATTAACATTTATCTTAGAATAAGCACAACGAAAACATTCTGATTTAGTGTAAGATGAGTGTAAGACTACTAGCTAAGTCTTTATTTAAACATTTCATTAGAAATTAACATTTCGTTGCCCATTAAGAATTGGGAAACATTTAAAAGACATACTAACTTCTTGGTTATTACTGGAAGTCAAGCTATACATTAAACTAATAATTTGTGGTAAAATTTATTGTAATATTTTAAGCATTCGTATTTTAATCATTTTGACAACTCGATGTTATTAGAAAAATATTCGCTACATTATATATTGCCATGTTTAAATCAGCAGGCGTCTATAATACTTGCCGAGTAAGTGTATTTATTTGTTAGGCGTGTGCTAACACTGGAACCAACACAGAACGAACAGTAAAACAAATTTTATTTATAGTGATTTTATTTGAATATGGTGAAAGTGTCCTCGAATTGAGGGGTCGCCAAGATTAGTTTGCCTCTCCCCTGCTTTTTGACACTATTTATTACGACGTATAGATTGCACTTGCAATTAAATTTATCACAAATCATTGTTGTTCCAGTAGCACTAATGATCGTAATGAAAAAAAAAATTAACTGTTAAGTATATAATAAACTTTTTTTTCAGTTTGCTTCTTTGAATTGGATTATTAATTTCAATTATATGTAAATTCATAATCTAGTCTATAGTACAATCGTTAGTAAACCCTTTTACTCAGAATAAACGTAGTCGCTAGATGACCGAGCTTTGCTGGATATATATATGTATTTTTTGGTAATTATTCTAAAAATGAATGCCAGCTAGATCGCCCTGCATTCCAAATTTAGATTTTAGCTGGTTGTGTCCCACTACTGGGCAATGATATCTACTGTAACAAGCCACTTCGATCTATACAAGGCCAGTTTCGGTCAGTCTAGTTCTTGCCCTCGTGCGCGATTGAAGTTTTGGAACGCAGGTCTGTGTTTCTAACACGACCTGTTGCTTGACACCCAATATACTGCGTACCATTGCTCTTTGGCAAAACTTGAAATTTTGAGTCTTGGTCAAAGACCAAGTTTGGGCACCATATGTAAGTGTGGTGACTTCCACATACAGCGCAACAACATAAAAAATATATAACAGCGCCATCTACCGAAGGAACATCGAACTACGGAGCAACGAATAAAACTGAGAAACTACCAATCCTAAATCGCGCAATAGAAGATCTCGCGCCGATTAACATATATACAACTTCCCAACATCAACCGTTGGGCAGTGGCCCGCCAGGCATGATCACCTCACCTGGTCGGAGGATCCTCCTTTTGTGCTGGAGGAATATGTGACCCGTTCCTCCGCATAAGGATGGGCAGAAGACATGTGTAGAAGATACGCGATAGAAGATACTTCAAGTTGGCGTATCAAGAAAAAGTGAAGACCCTCTTTCATGTACCGTTTCATAGACCAGTTGCTCTTCCAAGCGTTAGCGATTCGGCGATCGATTTTCTTTTCTTGCGTGTTCTAGGAAGATGGTAACTGGTCCAGGTACGGGTATTCTTCGACATATTGTATCTCCTACACGTCGACCTCCACCTCACGTTTTATGCAGTTGGTCATAAGTTGGCTTTTGTATTGGTATATTTGAAGTTCAACCTCAAAACTTGCCGCTTGATCATGAAGCTTTTTTGCAGTTTGCAGAGAATTACTGAGAATATAAATTGAAGAATCTTCAAACGCTTTTTGTTTGCTAGTTTAGTTCCAATTCATGAAATCAATCATCACTAGGCAATTTACTATTAGTGTATTCATTGTAGCGACGAAGCGCCTTAACAATTCATGCAGTCACATTCAAAGTGTGATTTACGCAGGTGCTATGTATTAAATTTAGATTTGCATTGTAGTTAAAGTGGATTGGCAAATTGAAAGCCATTTGGAAAGGTACTCCAGTCGAATTATTTCTTCTGCATTATTTAAAATACCGTAAAAGGATTAAACCCTGTTGGGGTTTACTACTAAGAAAATGAAATTTTAACATTTAAGGAGTGCTCTTGTTAATGTTGAATTTTATATTTGTATTTATTTTATCTAGAATATCTGTAACTATTAAGAAGCGAGGTCTGCTCAAACAGTTTGCTACGATCTAAATCTTGGATAAAAAAAATAATAAATAAATTTACAATGTGATGGTTCTTTCATCAATTAAAAGTTAATGACGAGTTTAAAATAATTCTAAAATATAATTTTATAAAAAACTTAGCAAAGATTAAGAAGAAAGAGTAATGTTGAAATATTTACAAAAACATGCTTACAAGGGTAGGTTACACATACTATAGGTTTAAAAAATCGTGATTTGTTTTATTTGTGTGACAGATAGATATGTGATGCTGCAAAATAACTGCATAACCAAAGATATCAAGTTATTCAGCAGTATCGCATCTATCATCTGTGATCCTCTTGTAAACAATATTTACTCTGAAACTATCTAGCCGATTTTTTTAAATGTGTCTAGATTGTAAAGAAACACCGTCAAATTTGCTTGGGTCAGCTAGTTACTGTACAAAATGTCGATACGAAAAAAATATTTTCACTACACATAACAGTTAAATATAGAAATATATAGAGGTGTAAATTCTCAGCAGGTAATAGTTTGCTCTGTGGTAATAACTGTCCCATTACTTGTCAAGTTGATCATCTAAGTCATTGGTTTGGAAACGTGCCAGGTAAAGGCCTGGCCATGTCAAAAATCAAATTATCCAGTAATGAAGAGAGATTGTGAGTATAAGATTAGATTTTATCACTATTAAGGTTTCATACAAACCTGTAGGTATATTATATAATATAACTAAAAAGTTATGCCTTTCGTAATTTTCCCTTTATCTGTGGACGTTGCTTCGTTTTTTAGATACGGCACCCTAAAAATATGAATAAATGTTATGACGTTTATTCATATTTTTAGGGTGCTTTTGAGGATTATTATTTTATCTCTATCTTTTTATATTCCTTTTTCAGGTAGGATTGAGGTAATTTAGAAACAATAAGTACTCAATTATAGCTGAATTAACCCATTCCTGATAGCCTCTGGTGTTACAGTGTCCATTATACTTGTAGCATTGCCGCGTTGAACATAAGAAATCATATTAATTTATGAATTACTAACACTACTTTGGCGCGCAGCTCCGCTCGTATCTTTGTTGATCATCGCAGCAAAGAGTAGCCTATTTCCTTCCTCAATAATCGATGAAGCGCTTAGGCCCTGAAAGCAGGACAGACAGACTTAGTTACTTTCGCATTTATAATATCAGTATGGATAATTAATAATTTGTAATGGAGTAAAAATATTTTTGCTCAATTACAGAAAAGCCAATAGAAAGAGCAATATGATATGTTCCACTGTAGCGCCTAAACTGTTGAATTAATTTTAATGAAGTACCTGTCAATAGATTCGCAATAATGGCCCGGTTAACATGAGCTATATAAATTACATAAATAGTTTTTACGCAGTTAAGTTACAGGTTGTTAAACTTTTTCTTGTCAGTGAACTGTGTACATCAACTATTTAAATATGGTCTCCAATGAGACTAGCCACCGTAGCTGTAATCGGCTAGGAGAAAATTGTAATTTTAAGAGAGACTTTAATAAAGTCTTTTTTACACGTCAGAAGGTTTATTTCTCAAATCCATCGAACTTTAACACCTAACAAAATGAATACAAAACAAAATAAAATATATTCATTATCCTACATTTCAAGTGATTTTCCATATAACCCAGGATTGTATCAAGGCGGAATCATCCAGGCGGAAGAGAGTGGGCGGGAAAGTGATATAAACACAAAGTATTTTCGTAATGACCCAATACAATTCGGGTCAACATACATTAACAGAAATAGTTTCGGGCTATATTCTGACCATTTCTAATTTAAATTTGGGTAGACATTTTGAGTGAAATAAAGATCATTGTTACATATGATATAGACATGAAGTAGAGTCTATTATACAAGATATATAAGGTTGTTAAAGT
Organism: Hyphantria cunea; assembly: GCA_003709505.1. NCBI lineage: Eukaryota > Metazoa > Arthropoda > Insecta > Lepidoptera > Erebidae > Hyphantria > Hyphantria cunea. The sequence continues at coordinate 53,873 of PKRV01000393.1, read as the reverse complement.
AAAATCAAGGAAAAATACCCGAATTTATACGAATTCTCCGTGTGGTAGCGAATACAGAGTGTCAACACCCCTATTATTTCCGTTAGTATCATAAGAACTTGTTGCAAAGAAAATAAAAGATTGAATCAGACTCTATACCAGTCCGTTTGGACAACGTAGTATAATAGACCTAAGTCTTCTTTCTACGAATAAACCTACGAATACGAATAAGCCTACGGATGGACCGTTAAAAACTATTGAGGAATACGCATCTATACAACCAGTCAGAGATAGGTTCTGATTATTTTGCATAACAATAAGAGGTCAATCGCTCATATAAGTTTTATTTATTAATACTAGATGGCACTAGAAGCAATTGCATTGAATTTCATAATTCCACGCCCGGTCCCACAGAACAATGCACACCACGTAATTAATTCCACGTTTGATTTCATATTCATGTCGATGTTTGTATTTTATTAGTATATTCATTCGTGTGTTGTCACTATATGTTTTCAGTTTCTAGTTTTAACTTTACCAAATAATTGACCAATGAGTTAGAATCTTTTAAAGCTATTGTGTTAAGAAAAATGTTATTGATTACTTATGAGATTATTTTTTAACCAACTTTAAAAAGGAGAAGGTTTCTCAAATCGACAGTATTTTTTATGTAATACTTTCCTGAAATAATTAACGTTAGAATATCTTTTATTATTAAAATAAAATGTAATTCTACTTACAAGCTAAAGTATTAAAAAAATACAAAATAGTAGTTTCACCGATTTGTTGTGAATAAAATATTGAAGGAGCAATATTCTCACTTCTAATAAAATAGTTATAAGTACTAAGAAAATCCTACTAATTATAAATATTAAGATGTTTGTTTCTCTTTCATGCAAAAACTACTAAACGGATTTAGATGAAACTTTACAGTACAGGAAAACCACGCTTCGGCATGAATGGGCTGGCTCGATCGAAGTGATACCACGGCGTCACAGCAATACTGTATTTCACCAAGTGAGTGAAGATAACAGAGACCCATTTTTTTAACTTCTGGAATCCCCATCGAGCCTTCACCCCACCGGGGTTTGCGGCGGGCGGTGTGCCACTCTGCACCTGAGTCGGGAGGAATCCGGGAACCGCTTTCTTACGCTACCTCCATCTCTCTCCCTCCTCCCCCTACGCATCCCCCAAAGGCCGGCAATGCTGTTGTGATGCCGTTGGTGTTGCGGGTGTCTATGGGCGGCGGTAATCACTCACCATCAGGCGAAATGTTTGCAAGATTGCTCCGTATTCCATAAAAAATACATCGAACTCACACATAGACTACTTTGAACCGCGACATCTGAAATACACGCGGGCAGAGCCGCGAGCATAAGCTAGTTTATAATAAAACACAAAAACGTGACCAGAAATTAATAACATAATTTTTTTTATACCTTTACTATGGTAACAAAATACAGAATCCGGATATATCCGGTACATTATGCAGTAAAAATGTTATAATGATCTTTGTGCCAGAATACGAGAAAACTTTGAGAGGACAATGTATAAGAAATTTCATAACTTGTGTAATACTCTTGATATTCACACATTTGGAATTTTTGGGTGACATTATTTGTTTTAGAAATTTTTAATAATTTAATAACAAATTTCACCATGATCTGGCACAATTATTATATTATAGAAGTACCTGGGTGATCGAGGCTCGCCGAGTGGTTTTTTATTGTAAACTAGCTGACCCAGTGAACTTCGCACCAGTATGGCGGTTCTAATGGTATTTTTCGCGAATATTTTCTAAATTTTCTTAAAATGTTTTAGTATTTATACCCGTCTTAGTTTCCTACGGGTGGTGTACAGTGGGGGACTTTGACAACACTTCCAATTTTGATTTAATTTTAACAATAACAAACACATAAAAGAAAGAATTATCCAATTCGGCGCAGTCAATCGGAAGTTATGCGCGTACATGCATTTCGATGATTTATTTTCATTTATATAAAATACATTTTCTAAAAGTAAATCCTAGCTAAATCGATTATTACCCCTGAAACTAGCAACATACTAAATTTTATGAAATCATTGAAGGCGTTTCCGAGATTCAAATGATATAATATGTACAAGAATGGTTCGTTTAAATATATAACATAAAGCGACCAATGTATTTGACTAATGTTTTAAATATTCTCTCTAAGAATATCATCCCTTGGTTGATGATTATTTCATATCATTACTTCAAATTAAACTTTTGATAATGGCTCTATGGCGTGACCGCAATTTTGCCAATGTCATGTTTTGAAAGATGAACTGTCAAATATTATAACTATTTATTGGGGGAACGTTTTTTTTGCGAAAGACGGTCCCCATTTCATGTCATCCACATTTTTTATATTTTTTTATCATTAATTCCATCACGACGAAGACTTGAAGACTTGGAAGACTTAGAATTGAAGACATTAAATACTTGACATTGGCAGAAATAGCTGATCCGGCTGGTTGCCATATCATCAAAAGAAGAAGAACTATTTGTTGAATAAAACCTGTCAACACCTTTATTATAAAATATTTTATTTTGACTTTTGATTTCGTATAGCTTGTTATGTGTGGATGTTCCAGAACTCTATCTAAATAACTAGATGGTGATAGATAGTTTTTTCTTTATATGTGTTAATCAAAAAGCACTGCTTTAAGTTAGCCCTCAGATACTATATTAATTTCATGTATGCATTGTTTTCAAATAAGATTTTTATGACTATTGAATTGAAATAGTATATTAAGATTTAGGTAATATTATTATTTCAATATTGTATTATAATATTTAAGAAACAAAGGCTTAACTTCAAAACAAAAATAATACGAACCGTGAAGCTAATTGACACTTGCGTACGAATAGCGTCATAGACCTAAGGAATTTCAATCAAAGTCCGACACAGCAACTGCCAGTATTGCATTTCAACGAAAAAATAACTTATTTAGATAAAGAATAAAGTTACTTTTTCATTGCAGCCACATTGTTATGGTAACTGAGTGGGGGAATGAGGCTCTTGCGCTAACGCAGCCAGTGTGACGCGGGCATCGGCAGGTTGCGCGCGAGCAGTTTTAACGATTTGAAAACTACACCAAATCGATACAGAACTGCTTTCGAGTGAAAGTGCTAGGATGTTGTGAAAACACGTGCTGTGATAGTGTACATTCGATTAAACAAGTGAATATATATGTGTGTTAATCAGTAATCGAGTGAAGTCGATCGACATCCAATGACAACGGTAGGTCAAACGATACAAAACAACTGTTTATGGTACCTACATTCGCAAAGAGAAAACGTCGTTCGTCAGTCTGATCATTTTTTACTTGCCAATACTGTAGGAATCTTGTTTTCCGCAACTGGTCAACGGATTCTGTTAAGTATTTATTAAAGTATATGTATGTCGGTAAACACGTACTCGCTAACTTGCTATTCCATTATAGGAATATTCATCTTGTCACGAAATGTTTACAAAATCACGTTTCTGCGAAATGTTTATATCTGAAACTAAACGGTTTTAATTTATTATTACAGGTAAAGCTAAAGTTAATGGCTAACAAAATATTTTAGATGTAATGTTAAACGTTTTATCAAACCTCGAATATTTTCTAGAACTAGCAATCGCCCAGCAGCCGAAAGTTGACCGTATTTTTTTTTTTTTTTTTATATTATCTTTCTGCATTTCTTCTTCATATGAACTTTAAATGTGCCCAATTTCTTAGTACTCTGTTTTCAAAATTTTCCTTAAAAAGGATTCAACGCTTTTGCTTCACATTTATAATGTAGTTGAATTTCATGGCTCTATAAAATGTCATAAAGTTTTGGTTACAGTTTCTTCAAACTTTTTCGTGCTATTAGCTTCCTTTAAATTAAGTTCCTTGTTTATCGGTGGCGTTGGTCACTTTTCATCAGGCGACTCGTCTACTTGTTTGACAAATTTCTTTAATGATTTCTGTTATCCATGGAATTTATTCTTGGATTCTTGGACATTCACTTCTACAAAATCCATACTTTAAATACTTATTACATATTCAATATAAATTCGAAAGTAACTCTGTATGTCTATTTATTACGCATTAGGGCTAAATTTGACATGGAGCTATTTTTACTGTTGAGAAAGACCAACACTCGAGCGGGTGGCGCCGCGGGCAAAAATTACTAGATTTTTAATATAAATGCGGATACACAAAAGTTTAAATAAGATCCCTTTTGCATACATAATATATTTTGAAGGTTATCAGATAGAATGGATTTGTATAAAACTTTTGTGATGTAGAAGGCCATCGAGTAAAACCAGTTTTGGAACGGACTCACCGAGAGGTGTACAATAGTGTATTCGTTATCTACATAGTAATCGATACTGAAATGTATGCATGATCAAAATTTTCTAAAAAATAATCCTAACTAGATAGATTACCTTGGAGCAGCCACGCTTCGGCATGAATGGGCCGGCTTGACCGGATTGATACCACGGCCTGCCAGAAAACCGATGTGAAACAGCGCTTGCCCTGTGTTTCATCAAGTGAGTCAATCAATCCTAAATCCCCCAAAGGCCTGCATCGCACTTGTGACGCCTCTGGTGATGCGGGTGTATGCTCGTTTGCCCTTACACTATAAAAAAGATGGATTTGTTACCTCCAAAACCCCTTTTCTATGCAAAAGTAAGTTATACGAAAAATAGCTAGATGTTACTAGGCGCATCTAATAGCTATCAAATCATGTTCGATTCTACGGAAGGTGAGCTACATTCTTCAGGCAAACGTGATAAGGAACAACATTCTTAATATTATGCGATAATAATTAATGTTTATAATATATTGCATTATTTAATAGTGACTAAAAAATCGCTTTTGATATTTATTAAGTTTATAAAAGTTATTTCTCAATAACAGTATTTTTTTCCTTATAAATTGTTTCCGTATTGTATATGATTAACTAAATACGTACTTTATTTAACAGCAAAAGAATAAATAAATACTTTTCTAACTAATATTTTTTATCCAACTTTCAGTACACTTTTGTATATTAATTGTACATGTTTTTGAAGGTTCGACCCTGTTTTATCAATTTAATTTTCTACCTTCTTGTTATTAATGTTATTTTATTATACAAGTTATTCTGTAGTACAATGAAGATAAAGCCTTTATGCGTCTGTATATGAAACATTACATTCATAACCATTACTGTGATCATTAGATGGTTAAGTACTATTAAATTTTGTAGATCTAATATACATTTTGGAGTTCACCACGTCATCACGCAGCTTTCTCCGGCGTCAAGCGCTCTGGCTTCAAATTTCACATAGGACTATACTTTGTGTGATCCAATATTGTTGTTGTTTATAAAATCCCCCGGCATAGGTTTTATATTTGAAATTGTCTTAAAAGTTACAAATATTTTAGACACAATCAGTTTTAAAATATGCATCTTTATTAAAAAAAGGCTTTTCAAAAACTGTAATATTTCAACAAGCTATACTACTGTATAATTATGATAATAAGTCACCGTGTAAAAGCTATAAAAATCTTATGGTTGTCCGTTGGAGCCTTGTTAGAGCCAATTTGGTGATATAATTAAATGGCTTCATGAATGGGCTATTCATTTCAATATATCTTTGTACAAATTTTATAGAGGCTCTTTCTTATGGGAAGACGTTATACGTGACCAATTTATTGTAAAATTAAAAAGGTACCCAAAAGTTTTACTTACAACTTATTTTAATTTATTTAATATTGTGTTAATTTTTACCGAAGGAATGGTAAATCGGCATGAATGGACCGACTCGACCGCAGTGATAACACGGACTGACAGAAAAGCTGGCTTGAAAAAAAATATAGAAATTGATTTAAGTAAATTTGGATCGCATCTTCAACTAGAAACTTAAGAACAAAAATTATTGCATCATTGATAAAATTATTTGGACAATTTATTATATATAAATGTAAATAACAAGTTAGAACGCTCATTTCAGCACGAACGGGCCCGGCTTGACCAGATCGGTACTGTCCTCTCACGGATGACCGATCTAAAATGACTGGAATCGTATTCGTTGTTTAGTGAGGGTCACCGTGCTGCATTGTTGCATTGTCTTTAATCGCAATGAGATTAATGACCACCGCTCTTGGACTCTGCTCATACTTTCCATGCACAGTTCAGCTCGCTTTGGTATATCAAGGCATTAAAAAAAAACCGATTCTATTTAGGATAGATTAAAAAGCACAACGCATAATGTTCTATGTACATTTAAATATTAACTAAAAACGCAGAAGTTTTTTCGATTTATTGCCTCTATGGCGCAGTGGTAGCGAATGCGACTGCTGTGCAAAAGGTCGTCGTGGGTTCGATTCCTGAGTCGGTCCAAATATTTGTATGATCTGCAAATATTTTTTTCGGAGTTTGGGTGTTTTCTATGTATAATATGTATGTATTTACAAAAAAAAAGTATATAAGTATTAATATCAGTTGTCTAGTACCCATAGTACAAGCTCTGCTTAGTTTGGGACTAGATAGCGTTGTGTGTTAAAATGTCTGAATATATTTATTTATTATTGTAAAGATTTCACACAGAAGACACACTTTATCATATTACTCTTATTCTTACTGTTGAGCTGAAATCGAGCCTTGGTTCAGGGTAAAGATAAGAACAATCTCTGAACGAATCATTCATGAGAACCGATAGATTGGGTAAAAGGTGATCAAAAACGCTTTACGCTTTTGAAGCGTATTAGAGAAGAGTAAATCTGGTATGATGCGCCCCAATAAATTCAAAGTACAGGATTTTCGCCCGCAGTTAATTATACTGTTCTGGCTTCCTGACTTCCAAATTAATTACCTTAATCTCGAAATTTTATTAAAAGCTAAAGAATTTCTTGAAAATCGCACCATTAAGGACTTCCTTACTTTAATAAATAAGAAAAGGAATATGAATATCGGCAGTAAGGTGAATTAGACTGAGTTAGGTGAATTGGTTGAAATAACGTGCTCTCCGAGGCTAAGGGTTTATGACCTCAACTTTTAAACCTCGGGATGTTATTAAGCATTTAAAACTTCAATATTACGTTTTTTCTTGGTTCGATCCAGGTATCGAACCCGATCCGGTCTTAAACATTTATACTCACACTAATATGAATTGGAAAATTGTAAATAGCACGAATTTTAGACCAAAAAAATATGAAGGAACGAGTCATACCGAAATGTACATTCTAAACTAATGTCCTTACACGACAATGACAAAATATTTATAAAGTAAACTCTCTACATCCGCTATTTGTTAGTCGAGGGAAGCGTCGAGGTATAACTTACTGGAATTGGCGAAGCAAAACGATTTCTTATTACTACTTAGAAACAGTTGAAACACATGAACGACTTGTTGCGTTCTCACAGGGAATGAGAATATACTTTGAACTAAGTTAAGAAACATCGACAGTCAGTAATAAAAAGGTATTTGATTCTCTATTTAAAATTATGTATGACTTTCTTAATTGGTACTAGCTGACCCGGTTAACTTCGTGGCGCCATTTTTACATATCTGTCACAGTTTCCCACAGGCAGTGTACAATCGCGGACAAAAAAAAAGACTTTTCCCTTTATCTTTTAATTTTTCGTATGCCAACCTTATCTTAACAATAACGAATACATAAAGAAGTTGGTGCATCTGATCTAGAAGTTATGAGCGTACATACATTTCGGCGATTCATTTTTATTTATATAAAATAGACATACGCAAAATCATGGTTTGCATTAAATTCTGATTGTAATTCTTCAAATGGATGATTTTTTTGTATTTCTTTCAAAGGTAAACCTTCGACAAAGACCTTACGGTTTTCATATGCTTGGCTTCAATAATATTGTATTATATGAATAGTCTGATAAATGATATATAATATTTCATAGTTCATTGCTGGTTATAGAACCAGCAATGAACTATAGGTAGATACATCTACAGGAGTAGATGAATGATGCACAAACATTAAGGATAGGAGAAGGATTAGCGATGTTATCTAAGGGGCCATTTTCAATAATCTATCGCCGATTGTAACTAGAGATAGTTTACTGAAAATATATTGAATTTACCTTAAAAAGAGCACTTTGACAAATGAAGCCTATAAAAAAAATTGATCCTGCATATCAATGAAAGTATTTAATCACTCATATGGAAAAAATATACAAGCTATTCACACTTTTTCCAAGAAAATCGGTTCATTGCCTAAAATTTAGATCATATACTAGCTCAAAAAAGTAAAGGAAATCGCGATATGTCTTAAACACAATGTACATATAGACTGTTGCTTTCTCTTTTTAATAGAAGAGAGAATTAAGGATCGAAACAATTATTTGCAATAAAGCCATTGGACATAATAGAAGGGCTACTTCGAGCACAATACCTTTGCGCAATCCTGATATTATCAACAGCTTGATTTGTATACTGTCTATGAAGACATTGTATTCCTTTTTATTAGAAACGTTGGACTAAAGCCAATAAACACTGTTTTGCTTTCTTAAGGTCTGAATTGTTTTCTCTGTTAAATAAATTTTATATTAAATATATAAATAAATATTTCAGACATCTAACACACAACGCCATCTAGTCCCAAACTAAGCAGAGCTTGTTATATGGGTACTAAACAGCTGATAGAATACATGTATACTTTTTTTGTAAATACATATATATCATACATAGAAAACACCCAAACTCCTAAACAGACATTTGTAGCTCATACAAACATTTGACCCGACCCGGGTATCGAACCCGAGACCTCAAGAACAGCAGTCGCATACGCTACCGCTGGGCCACCGAGGCTAAAGGTTGAAAGGTTTCTAAAGAAATAAAATAAAAGGCACAAGAATTGCTCGATGTTAAAAGCTTCCGTCACAGAGCGCAACCGCTTACTCGTAATCAGTGAACTAAGTGGGGTAAAAGAATATTAAAATCAGATTTAGTGTTTTAAAATATAATTACCTAGAAGACCAAGTTTTGCTCGGTACTTTTTTATCTCTGAAATATCTCTGAAATCTCCTAGAAATGAGTCCTAACTCGACCGATTATCACCCCGAAACCCCTTCATACTAAATTTCATGAAAATCGTTAGAGCCGATTTCAATATGGTTAAATTTTTCCTGGGACTTCTTGTGTGCCATTACTCGGTGTGTGGGTGGATCAATGCTTTAGGGCTTTTAACTAAGGTGGAGCCACAACTGTATTATTTTCTGTTTAATTTTGTAAGCATCATTGTCTGGTATAAATAAATTATTTCGATGAATAGTAATATTTTATTGTCGACTTTGACATTGAAATTTGACCTTGAATTAAAATAATATTTAACTTAACCTTATTTGACTACACGGTTGACCTAGTGGTTTCAGTGGTCGCCACACCGCTTCCTACTGCGCCAAGTGTTGTGGGTTCAAATCCTACTTTACACATTTTGTGTAATCCATAAATTGTTGTTCTAAGTTTGGGTGTACTTTGTGTTCTTTTCATGTATGTTTGTAAAGATCCCCGTGAAACAGGAATGTATATTCCTAATGCGGGAGTAGTCTTTTTAAAATAAAAAAAAGGAGAAAAAAAGCCGGTTTAATTTTTGCTACTTTTGCCTCCATTGCCAGGAAATTCTTATTGGAAGAATTATCATCATTCTAAGCTTACTAAATAATACCCTCGCACATTGTGGTTGTTATTGATTTAATTGAAAATGACAACCGAACCTACTGGATTTACTGGACATAAGAAACGACTAATCTGTATTATAACATTCAATTATCTCCATCTAAATTACCACAGATACATTCGTTAGGTCAGCACTATTTTATTGGTAAATGGGACAGCCATTTGTCTTCCAACTTATCTAATAAAAGAAAAACGATGGATCCAAAGACGATATTGTCTGTTTATAAGTGTGGCGACTTCCACATACAGCACAACAGAATATGCACTGAAATACGGAGTAACGTACTACATGGCGTAACCGATAATTCTGAATCGCGCTAGAGAAGTTCTTACGCCGATTAGCATATATTTGTCACTGTAAGATTGTTAAAACCGTTAGATTATAATCTACCTAATGAGATTGTAAACTGTCGCAAGATTCTCAACTGAGACATACTGCTTACAATTTAACGTGTTATGTTTCGTTAGATTATAAAGTATCGAAGTAAAACCGATAAATCACGATCTACCACTCGTCGATTTATCAATTGTCCCTAATTGGTCGGTCGTACAGTGTGCCATTCTATGATATATTAACTTCCTCATGCTGCATAAATGCTGGATTAAGTTTGAGAGTGGACTGAGCTGTTTCAATTCATATTTGATTTTAAATAACTTAAGAAAAATAATGTGTTTTCTTCCCCGGATTCCTAAATAGTATAACAAAAGAAACCAACTACGATTTAATAATACCGACTGTTTCAAGTTACGATTTAAGGAAATATTAAATTCAACCTGGATATCGAACGCAAAATTGACAGACATTTAATAGACCGATTGTCGTGAATATTTTATGAAAATCGTGGTATCGGTAGTGTGCTGGAGTTGGTTATAATTAAATGTTATTAATAAACTGTGGCACGATGGACGACCATGAGAAATGATTGGCATATTGGTTGCAAACTATCCAAACCGGGATGGTTGACTCTCTTTGGAAGGGAATTTCATGTGTGGATGGTAATAGGCTGAAGTAAGATAGTAAGACAGAACGAAGAAGTTACAAAAGAAAGAATAAAAGAAAGAAACATATTTATTTTGGCAACTAAAAAACTAATAACATTATAACAATTTTGCAAGGCCTAAAGTGGACCCAATTCAACATTGTGACAGACAAAGTGTCTGACACTGGTTTTCAATCGGGCCCTGGTGGCACTATTCATATAGGTATTTAACATAATCGTAATACGTACAATAATTACAAACACACAATATCGCTCTGTACCATATTTGTACTAGTAGTGACAAAATCATTTGTAAAGTGAGTGCTAATGAAAAATACACAAAACAAAAAACCAAGATGCAGCCAAAATATCGATCAACTATATTAAACATTTTTAAAAATATATATAATGGAAACTTTTTTCAGTACATGTTCTTCAAGATTGGTATAAGTAAAAGTTTTGAATTAAAATCAGATTTTCATTTAATTTAGAACAGTTATTTTAATTGTTATTATTTCTGTTTTCGATATAATCATCATCAAAGATCTTTAACAGTCCACTGCTGTACATAGGTCTCTCCTTAACAAGGAAATTTTGGCCTACTAGTGGTTTTCGATAAAAAAACTTTTATTTTGATACATACTGTGGTAGAGCCACGCTTCGGCATGAACGGGCCTGCTCGACCGGAGTGAAAACCGGTGTGAAACAGCGCTTGCGTTGCTTGAGTTAGTGAGGATACCGGAGGCCGATACTTCTCTCCCCATCCCCCTCCCCAGCCTCCAACTGTCAGAAAAGCACTTGTGACGCCTCTGGTGTTATGGTTTTCTATGGGCGGTGGTAATTCCTCATCATCCCCCACCTAGTTTGCCCCCTATTTCATAAAAGAAATACTGAAAATGTTAATTTCAACTTTTGCAATGTTTTAAAACTAAATGGAAAGTCTGGTATAGTTTAGTTCTATAATATAACCTAGTTATATAATACTTTCTACATATATCTAACATCCTGATACGTATTTTCTTGTTTTTTTATTTTGGACTTTAAAAAATGATATTTTTAACGACCAAAACAAAAAAAAAATCCGTCGCAAAAAAAGGGGTGTTATAAGTTAGACGTGTGTCTGTCTGGATGGATCGATTTCAATGCATTTTTTTATTTGAAAGACAGTTTTTTTGGGGTTATTTTTAGCTATGTTTGGTTAATATCGGTCCAGCAGTGTAAGCTCTTATCCAAAATGATGTAAGGCATTTTTGGCGTATGATTACCCGATTAAGTGATTGCGCATGGGGTATTTAATCTTTTTAGTATTAGCTTGTTAAGTGCCGCTTTGACCAGAGTAAGCCATGTTTGGCCATAAATTGGCTGGCCCGACCGCTGGATGCAGTTTGAGGTTTGTTATGTAACTTTTATCCAAGAATTTATAATCTGTCAATGTATCAAAAGTCAAAAAGTCCACTTAATCTCATACACATTTTTAATATTTGTTATGATTAATTTCATTACTACAAAGACTTGAAGACTCGAAGACTTAAGATATAAGACTTTAAATACTTGACATCGGCAGGTATAGCTGATCCGGCTGGTTGCCATCTCATCAAAAGAAGAAGAAGACACATTTTGCATTAAGTATCATAAATTGTACGTTAATCTTGATTTTATTTATCTAGAGTTTTTTGACAATCTCTTAATACCATTCTTTGATACTTAAATTGATAAGTACACTGAATATTTTATGCATTCAATGTTGAAACCATGTAAATCTGACCAGAATTCTATTCATTTTTCTTTAATTTTAATACATACGGAAAATCTTACACAAGTATATATGTAACAGTATTATTATTAAAAAATAATGTGGAATAAAATCAGCAAGTAGAAAGCTTACCCTAAAACTAAATATTAAATAATCAAAGGAGCACAGACGGATTATATTTCAACGAAATACATTCTCAGAAATAACAGAAAATAAAATATATTTTTTTAACATAGCGGCTTCAATAAACTCGCGTTATATACAGTTCTTTTTTGCAAAAACTTTTAGCATTGGTTACACGGTTAGCCTAGTGGTTTAAGCGGTCGCCACGCCACTTTCTACTGCGCCAAATATTGTGGGTTCAAATCCTACATAGGACAACACTTTGTTACACAAATTGTATACAAAAATGGTTGTTCTGAGTCTCCCTCGCGTCATATGATTTATATCTATTGCGGGAGCTATCTATAAAAAAAAGAAAGAAGAAAATAAAGAAGAAAACATATACTCAAACTACGTGATCGTTCTGATTTTTCGATTATTTGATCTATATTGATACATCCGCGAATTCATGCCCTTTCACTCCCTTTACTTTCCAATCAATCATTTTTTAAACTTTCTTTTTTTATGATGTAGCGGGCAAACGAGTAATCGTATCGCCTGTTGGTAAGCGATTACCACCGTCCATGGACACCCAACACCTGAGGCGTAACGAGTGTGTCGCACAGCTTTTGAGGGATGGGGGGATGGAGTCTTTGGGGCATGGGCTTCTGGTATCCTCACTTACTCGATGAAATACAGCGCTGTTTTACACAGATGGTATTACTCCGGTTCATTCGTGCTGAAACGTTTAACCATTTCTCTATAACAAACATCACTCACTTCGTTTGATAGTGGTTGGGGTAACTGCCTGGTGTAGCCTGCTCGTTTGCCCCCTATAACATAAAAAAGAGAGAAATACTTTTTAAAGTAATATAGTTATTATATTCTTCCACTGAATTGAAGAAATGTTATGAAAAGGTTTGTCCTTTTAATTAGTAAACAAAGTCAGTGACTACGTTTTAGAAAGAAAATGAAATAAACTGTATTAATTTTATTAATATTTGAACATACCATAAAATATATTATTTCGGTGAAATATTACACGTATTTTATACAAAACGAAACAGAAATTTCACTTCTTAAATGTTAAACTAATTTTAAGCTGTGAATTACACAAAAGGCTTTCTGTAACAAGAAAAAAATAATTAAAATATATTGAGAAACACTCAGGGCTCATAATCTTGGCATCGAATATAACCATAAATGATTTTCACCAACACGTTTATTGCTAACTACTTCTAGGAAATTTGTTATGAGTATTAATATATGATGTATTTAATAATATCCTGTTGCTGTACAAGACTGTACAAGGTCATGGTTTTCTGTGGCTGTTGCACATTGTGGCTACATTACTGAAAAATGAGGTACAAAACTGATGCGATAAACAGATTATATAGGTAATCTTCGAAGTGAACTGTATTTGGTGTCCAAATTTAAGCTCAATATTGGTCCAGAACTTCTTGAGTTTTTGAAGCTTACCCAAACCAGTTCCATTATTAATAAGTTTGACTGCCTCGTTGGTCTAGCGGTTGGCGTGTGTAACTGGTGATCATGAGACCTTTCATGACTCAAAGACCTAGTCGGGCTAAAAAGTGTTAAAGGATTTTTATGATAATAGAAATGCCTAATTACAGTTTGGTTTGGAAGTTGGGGTCTTAGCCCCCGTGCTTTGGAGAGCAAGTATAGCAATCGGTCCTGACCTCTCTCCGATCGTTTTGGACGGGAAGGTTCCATCGGATTATGAGAGTGAGTAGAGTGCACCTGCGTTTTTGTACATGCATGTGCACTTTAATATCTCCTGCATAGTTGGCTGGTCTCCGTGGCCGAATTGACTAGGAGGACATCATTATTAGTTAGTTGCTATACATTGCTTTCATATATCAAGAAAAAAAAGTACTATTGAAACGGCAACAACTTTTGTAACCAGTTGCATTAGAGGAAATATTCTTTGTGATCTGCAACTGGTTGCAATAAAAAACACCTGATTTTTTCTTCTAAATTAATTATGAATTGTGAAGTGAACACACTCTATTAAAAAAAACAAGTCGTATAAACGTATTAGTAACAGCTATAATGAGGTAGTCGGAAGCAGAGGAAGAGATATTTTTTATATTCTTACAGCAACTAACTTAGCAATTATGGACAAATCGTTGCATGGAAGTATCTCACGCTAGTTAGGTATTTTGCTGGTTTTCGAAACACCCTTTGCTAAATACATTATCTCATCACTTTTTAATGACATGTCTTTCTTGTGACTTATTTTGACCCTACGAGGGCGAAATTAAAAGGAAGGGTAATTATTTTGGCCATAGATGTGTGTGTGGTACATCGTGGCACTTAAAATTCTGGACCAGATTAATGAACGAACTGTCAATAGGATTTTAATAATGGTCTGAGTTTCATAAGTTATAAAAATCTTATCATTATCGTAATTGCGTCATAGTTATTTTAATTTTATTCTTATATCACAATATGTATATTCAGCCTTCAAGACTTCTGGTAAGCTTACTGTTGTTGGATATTTACGCCCGACGTATTAGTAAATTTTAATATTTTTATATTTTCTATGTTCTTATTCAACCCACAGCAACAATCTTTCTCAAATTTACCTTTCCGTACTTCTTTTCCATTTTAAATATTCATTAAAAACACTTTTCTACTCAAAATAAGATTATAGCCATTATATCGAGGTATCCCATAGCTAAAAAATATATTATTTTTATAAGTCACTTTTAGAGGACTTAAATAAATAATTCATTATTTCGAACATCTAACACTCAACGCCATCTAGTCCCAAACTAAGCAAATTTTGTATATGGGTACTAGACAACTGCTATAAATACATATATATTTTTTTTGTAAATACATACAAATTATATAAAGAAAATATCCAAACTCCGAAACAAATATTTACAGATCGTACAAATATTTGGTACAACCCGGGAATCGAACCCGAGACTTTAAGTACAGTAGTCGCATACGCTACCACTGTGCCACTTAGGACTTGATGGCGTTGTATATAAGATGTCCGAAATTTTTATTCTTTAAGCCCTTATTAATTTCACGGCAAAGTATTTTGCACTTCAAATGTTTGTAAGATGTGTTAGTATTTTTACTTTCTTCATCTTTCTTTGACGTGGATCCCGTTTGTGTGAAGGCGCCCTTTTTCTCCATCTAAAATCTTCTATCCATGACGAGGGACATCCAATCTCGCCCTACAATTTTTTTGTAGTTATATTTAAATAATTTGTTTATAAGAAAAACAGTTTGTGTGCAATCTAATTATGAACAAGAAACTCATTTCTCGTCGTCGTGGTCTCATCTCGTCGCTACTGGTTGAGAAACTTTATTGCATCCTATCTTGTTTCTAATACAGAAATGATATTGCAGTCGAAGAAAAATATTTCTTTTATTCGCTTCCGGCTGCGTTTTTAAGTCACTATAAAACCTAGTAACATTATAAATACATACAACTTACATTATAAATGCGGCAGTAACTCTATCTGTTTGTCGCGCTTTCACGGCAAAACTACTAAATCTATTTAAATGAAATTCGGTACACAGACACTCTAAAGCCTGAGAAAGGACATAGACTACTTTTTACATGTGGGCGGAATCGCGCTCAAAAGCTAGTTCAAAATATTTAAGATATTTAAAATATCCTGTGAACATTTTAGTGTTTATATTCTCAATGGCAGTTAAAACTTTTTTGCTGCAAATATTGTCAATGTTAGCAACATTTGAGACACTAGTCTAGTAGTATTATTCGAGTAGTATTCGAGAGTGGAATTCCTACATAATTCAGCCGCTAAGATATATTTATGTACTAGCTGAGCCACACGGTTTTATCCGCGGTACAACAACAACTGCGGTTAAGGCCGCGGCGCAAAGTAAAAAAGAAAGTGTATGTGTACTTATGTACACTCGTTAGAAGTTATACTTCTTTGGCGTAACAAGATAAAAATTTGAAAAACTAAAATGTTGACTATAGATAACTTCACGGTGTCGATTTGTCGGCTCGGATAGAGGGTGCGCGCGTTTCGCAGCCCTCGCGCCCCGCCTTAACACATTATCGGAAACATCGGGGCTTCCACACAGGATGAGGAGAAAATGTAGGTGTCCCGAGGTACGTCGTGGTTCCAGGGTTTTCCTTTCTAGAGTGTACTTGGTCTCCCGGCTCCAAGTACCAGGAACGACGTGCGGTTTTAGTCGGTTCGAGTCCGACATGCCACCAGGAGGTGGTATCTTGAGGGATTTCTGCACGGGAAAAAAAAAGCGTGTCGGTTTGTCGTGACGGTGTGCAGCGCATCGTAAAAATTTACTCTCATCATTTTTCCCTAACGCGTCAAAAGAAGTGTAAAGAGTATCCTATGTCCGTCTCCTGGTTTTAAGCTACCTCCCCAATAATTATCAGCCAAATCGGTTCAACCATTCTTCTGTTATAATTAGTGTAAATTGAGTTTATTCTAAATACATAGATATAAACAGGTCATGCTAATGTAGAACATCTAATAAGCAGTATGTACCTTCAAATACCGTCGTCGTGAACCAAATGAATAACTTAAATGACCCGCTGACTCACTGAACACTGGGTGATATAACGGACGTGAATACGTTTCTCACGACATTTCTCACTGCCATAGGTAAAAAATACGTATTTGTATGGAACTTTACACCATTCTCGGTAAAACAGTTTAATGCTTGTACTATTTAAACGGAATGTTTAGCTATGATATAACTTCAGAACTCGAAATTATGGTTATAAATATTTCTTTTATTTGATCTACATACGTACATAATAATATCGAGACTAGTTGCACCAATTTGGCTAATTTTGATATTGAAATATTTTTGGAAGTTCAGGTAATGTTTAAAAAGATAGAAAAATAAATAATATAGGTATAACGGAAAATATTAAAAACGACAATTTAATTTTGCAATACAAATTGTTCGTAGCTGTGAAACATCCCATGTCTTTTGTTTAATACAAATAAATTGTGCCTTTGTTGCCAAATATTTGTAGATGTGTTTAGAAATTTGTCTCTGAATTTAACACAAACAACATATGAAGGTAATACGCAGTCCACCGGTTATCTAGTTGTTAAAGGATTCAAACAAAATAATATCTTGTAACTGTTAACAATAGTCACTAATGAATGAAATTTCAAACAATGTGAATTGTATGAGATTATTACTATCGTAAATGAATATGTTCAAGATGACTTCGGTTAAATTTTATAATACTTGACGTAAGGAGAACGCTGTAAGCACTTCTAGCTATCTCTTAGTCAATATTGTAGGCTAGAACTCGAGAGTAGAAAGTTTTATTGTCAATATGTACATATTAATAATACAAACTAATACTGTCATGCAAATTGTTTTATAACAACAGACTGTGGCAGTTACCTATTTAGTTTTTACTATCTAGTTTATACTTATCTTTTATTACAACATGAAATTTCTTCATCTTCTATCATAATAGTTCTTGTGTATCATCATCATCATCATCATCAGCCTATCGCAGTCCACTGCTAGACATAGGCCTCTCCAATTTTACGTCACTTAATTCGATCCATGGCTTCTCGCGTCCAGCTCTTGCCAGCCGTCTTGCGCAAATCATCACTACACCTGGCCTGTGGACGTTTTACACCACGTTTGCCGACGCGTCTCCACTCAAGAACTCGTTTACCCCAACGGATATCGGTTCTGCGGCTAATGTGACCAGTCCACTGCCACTTCAATTTGCTAATCCTGTGGTTTACGTCGATGACCCTGGTTCTTTGTCGGATCACCTCGTTTCTGATGCGATCCCTTAGAGAAACGCTGAGCATAACCCTCGCCATAGCACGCTTTGACTTTAAACTTATGGACCAGTCGTACCGTAAGTGTCCACGTTTTGGCTCCGTATGTCATTACGGGAAGAACGATGATGAAAGATGCATAATAATTATGGAACTGTGTTATGATTAAACCGGATTCGATGACGACTATCGATATGTATTTATGTTTAATGTTTTGGATTTTCCGATAGTTTCGGGTAAAAATCTATTGATTATAAAGAATAGGTAAAAAACAGACACTTTTTTGACCCAACTACAGACGATACGATTATCAATTAACTATTTCGAATATACCTCCAACTCAGTCACAGATCAGAATTTTAGAGGACATTCCTGATATTCGGATAGATATTGTAATTTGACTGCCTCGATGGCGCAGTGTTAGCGTTTGCGACTGCTGTTCTCGGGTTAGATTTTCGGATCAAACTAAATGTTTGTATGATCTGGAGATATTTCTTTCGGAGCTTGGATGTTTTCTATACATAAAATGTATGTATTTACAAAAAATAATAATACATGTATTTATATCAGTTGTTTAGTAACAATAATAACAAACTCATAAGACAATCTCTTAGTTTGAGACTAAATAGCGTTGTGTTAGATGTCCGAACTTTTTTTATTACCAGACCATTAAACTCAGTCTCATGACCTTGTGTATGCTGTCGTTCGTGTCATTTGTTTTAGCAAGTTAACGTCAAATAATTATCCACCTCAAATTGATTTGCCGATATAGATGCTAATTCTGTTGTCGCTTTACAAAACTAAAATCTCTCTAAAATGATCTTTTATTCCTTTATTTTCGTGAACGATTTCCAGAATACCATTTTTTGTATATATGTATTTAATAACGTCTATTTCAGCGTGTCACTTACAAATTCAAAATAATTTATTCAATTAAGACACTAAGTGACATTTATGAACGTTAAATTGAAGCTACAGCTAAAAATCATACATTGACATATACAGACACCACAATATACACTGGATTGTCAGGGTAAATTAGATGGCAACATCAAAATCTACTGCCTGTTTGTGTTGATCTATAATATACAATTTCCATATTACAATTCCCAAACTGCATAGAGCCTTATGAGAAGAATACTGGCAAAGACACTCATGGCTACTCTCTCTATAAGTCAGATTTATTGAAATGCTGCAAAAGCTAATGCTCCAATAAAAAAAGAACAAATTTCAAATTTCAGTCAATGTTTTAAATTTCGAACGCCATTTTATAATACAAGACTCATTTTGTACTGATATTTTGTTTAGTGTAAAGAGTTTTAGTTTTAGAAAGTTTAAAACAACAGAATTAGCACTATAGTCTAACTAATGAAGTCGTGACTTGCACGAATCATTAGTTGCGGTCAGTAACTAAGTTGTAATCATGTAAACGTATTAACTAAAAAATTTATAGATTTTTATTTCTCACAGGCAAGACTCTTTTAGGATTTCTAGAATCAAATTCATTTGTACTTATTCCACTATTCATTTTACTGATGTTTACACCTGACTGGTTTCGCCATAAGGCATCCTAAAAGGTAAAATTGTTTTTAGGATTGTTTAGTATTAAATCGTATGTTTTTTTATGGAATAGGTGGCAAACGAGCCTGATGGTAAGCGATTACAGCCGCCCATGGACACCCACAATACCAGAGGCGTCACAAGTGCGTTGCCGGCCTTGGGTGATGGGAGCGGGGGATGAGGGAAAGGGTTGGATTCTGGGCCTCCGGTGTCCTCACTTACTAAGTGAAACACAATGCAGGCGCTGTTTCACACCGGTTTCCTGTGAGGCCATTGTATCACTCCGGTCGAGTCGGCCCATGCATGGCGAAGCGTAGCTCTCCCACGACGATGTTTCTTGAAGGTGTGTCGATGTAAGGAATCTAACGTTAATAAAATACGTTGAGAAAAATTTTTGTATCCCTTTGTCCAAGCGTTACATCTTAAGTTCGTAAATAGCTTTTTTTTTGTACATATAGGTTGAATCGTGGTATCGTTTAGTTACGAACGAATTTATGTTGTGACTACTAAAACATTTTTTTGTTAAACACGTTTTTTGTCTCGTATTATGTGCCAACTTTGTAAGAAGTTCAGTGAAACCGTGCAGTTTGCGTTTCTTTTCAGAAGGTAGTTGACCACACTTTTACGATAAATGATGCGAACGAAATGAAACTATGTCATATGTGAATATACAGTGAAAATTTATATGGAGTATAAATGCTGATAGCTAAAAAAACTAAATAAATAAACGAACTATAGTCGAATTTCGACATCAGGACGAACACTAGTAGCGTTAAATGCTTCTCAAGTGTATTTTTGTCTTGTTTGGTCAGTGTATTTATCAGATATGTGTAGTTCTCAGGTGTATTTTTATTTGTATACCTATAAAAAATATATTAAATAATTTATTACTTAAAAAAAATTGAAATAATGAAAATAACAGCTCATATAATAATATAAGGAATATGTAAAACTGGCATCTATAAAAACGTTTTGCGTTTATGCCTGCTATTCTGACATGACAGAATCGTCAACACCTATAAGTATATTTTAACGGTAGACATGTCTGTCTCGTGTGACTGGATCGAGCCGGATATTATCATTCCGGTTGGCATGTCGAGCATTACTATTTATATGTAAATGATAATTTTTCACTTCAAATTTATTTTTGTTATTCATTTATTTATTTCAGACAAATATGTCCATATTTGAAGCATGCATATAAATATATAATTTCAAATTAACATTAAATTAAATATATTTAAACATATAAAGTAAAATTAAAATGAAAAACATTGAATCGAAATAAAAATTAAAATCGAAGTGAAAATTACAAGATTAAAAACAAAATTAACATTAACAATAAATGTAAAATTAATGAGTATAAGTCGGCCAGTTGTTGAAATCACATAAATATATGTAAGCAGAGCAATGAATCCAAAAATAAAAGCCGATATATTTATAGACTAAGAATTNCACTTCAAATTGCTAATCCTGTGGTTTACGTCGATGACCCTGGTTCTTTGTCGGATCACCTCGTTTCTGATGCGATCCCTTAGAGAAACGCTGAGCATAACCCTCTCCATAGCACGCTTTGACTTTAAACTTATGGACCAGTCATACCGTAAGTTTCCACGTTTTGGCTCCGTATGTCATTACGGGAAGAACGATGATGAAAGATGCATAATAATTATGGAACTGTGTTATGATTAAACCGGATTCGATGACGACTATCGATATGTATTTATGTTTAATATTTTGGATTTTCCGATAGTTTCGGGTAAAAATATATTGATTATAAAGAATAGGTAAAAAATAGACACTTTTTTTGACTCAACTATAAAACCAGAATGTTTTTAGCAGACGCTACGATTATCAATTAACTATTTCGAATATACCTACAACTCAGTTACAGAGCAGAATTTTAGAGGATATCCCTGATATTCGGATAGTTATTGTAATTTGACTCCTCTGTGGCGCAGTGGTAGCGTTTGCGACTGCTGTTCTCGGGTTAGATTCCCGGGTCAGACTAAATGTTTGTATGATCTGGAGATATTTCTTTCGGAGCTTGGATGTTTTCTATACATAAAATGTATGTATTTACAAAAAATAATAATACATGTATTTATATCAGTTGTTTAGTAACAATAATAACAAACTCATAAGACAATCTCTTAGTTTGAGACTAAATAGCGTTGTGTTAGATGTCCGAACTTTTTTTATTACCAGACCATTAAACTCAGTCTCATGACCTTGTGTATGCTGTCGTTCGTGTCATTTGTTTTAGCAAGTTAACGTCAAATAATTATCCACCTCAAATTGATTTGCCGATATAGATGCTAATTCTGTTGTCGCTTTACAAAACTAAAATCTCTCTAAAATGATCTTTTATTCCTTTATTTTCGTGAACGATTTCCAGAATACCATTTTTTGTATATATGTATTTAATAACGTCTATTTCAGCGTGTCACTTACAAATTCAAAATAATTTATTCAATTAAGACACTAAGTGACATTTATGAACGTTAAATTGAAGCTACAGCTAAAAATCATACATTGACATATACAGACACCACAATATACACTGGATTGTCAGGGTAAATTAGATGGCAACATCAAAATCTACTGCCTGTTTGTGTTGATCTATAATATACAATTTCCATATTACAATTCCCAAACTGCATAGAGCCTTATGAGAAGAATACTGGCAAAGACACTCATGGCTACTCTCTCTATAAGTCAGATTTATTGAAATGCTGCAAAAGCTAATGCTCCAATAAAAAAAGAACAAATTTCAAATTTCAGTCAATGTTTTAAATTTCGAACGCCATTTTATAATACAAGACTCATTTTGTACTGATATTTTGTTTAGTGTAAAGAGTTTTAGTTTTAGAAAGTTTAAAACAACAGAATTAGCACTATAGTCTAACTAATGAAGTCGTGACTTGCACGAATCATTAGTTGCGGTCAGTAACTAAGTTGTAATCATGTAAACGTATTAACTAAAAAATTTATAGATTTTTATTTCTCACAGGCAAGACTCTTTTAGGATTTCTAGAATCAAATTCATTTGTACTTATTCCACTATTCATTTTACTGATGTTTACACCTGACTGGTTTCGCCATAAGGCATCCTAAAAGGTAAAATTGTTTTTAGGATTGTTTAGTATTAAATCGTATGTTTTTTTATGGAATAGGTGGCAAACGAGCCTGATGGTAAGCGATTACAGCCGCCCATGGACACCCACAATACCAGAGGCGTCACAAGTGCGTTGCCGGCCTTGGGTGATGGGAGCGGGGGATGAGGGAAAGGGTTGGATTCTGGGCCTCCGGTGTCCTCACTTACTAAGTGAAACACAATGCAGGCGCTGTTTCACACCGGTTTCCTGTGAGGCCATTGTATCACTCCGGTCGAGTCGGCCCATGCATGGCGAAGCGTAGCTCTCCCACGACGATGTTTCTTGAAGGTGTGTCGATGTAAGGAATCTAACGTTAATAAAATACGTTGAGAAAAATTTTTGTATCCCTTTGTCCAAGCGTTACATCTTAAGTTCGTAAATAGCTTTTTTTTTGTACATATAGGTTGAATCGTGGTATCGTTTAGTTACGAACGAATTTATGTTGTGACTACTAAAACATTTTTTTGTTAAACACGTTTTTTGTCTCGTATTATGTGCCAACTTTGTAAGAAGTTCAGTGAAACCGTGCAGTTTGCGTTTCTTTTCAGAAGGTAGTTGACCACACTTTTACGATAAATGATGCGAACGAAATGAAACTATGTCATATGTGAATATACAGTGAAAATTTATATGGAGTATAAATGCTGATAGCTAAAAAAACTAAATAAATAAACGAACTATAGTCGAATTTCGACATCAGGACGAACACTAGTAGCGTTAAATGCTTCTCAAGTGTATTTTTGTCTTGTTTGGTCAGTGTATTTATCAGATATGTGTAGTTCTCAGGTGTATTTTTATTTGTATACCTATAAAAAATATATTAAATAATTTATTACTTAAAAAAAATTGAAATAATGAAAATAACAGCTCATATAATAATATAAGGAATATGTAAAACTGGCATCTATAAAAACGTTTTGCGTTTATGCCTGCTATTCTGACATGACAGAATCGTCAACACCTATAAGTATATTTTAACGGTAGACATGTCTGTCTCGTGTGACTGGATCGAGCCGGATATTATCATTCCGGTTGGCATGTCGAGCATTACTATTTATATGTAAATGATAATTTTTCACTTCAAATTTATTTTTGTTATTCATTTATTTATTTCAGACAAATATGTCCATATTTGAAGCATGCATATAAATATATAATTTCAAATTAACATTAAATTAAATATATTTAAACATATAAAGTAAAATTAAAATGAAAAACATTGAATCGAAATAAAAATTAAAATCGAAGTGAAAATTACAAGATTAAAAACAAAATTAACATTAACAATAAATGTAAAATTAATGAGTATAAGTCGGCCAGTTGTTGAAATCACATAAATATATGTAAGCAGAGCAATGAATCCAAAAATAAAAGCCGATATATTTATAGACTAAGAATTATATAAATAATACTCTTAATATGTTTCTTTTTAATTATATGACCCTGTTAAAATGACTATACTCTGCCTAATGAAAAGCATAAGCAGAATCCAAGAGTGGTGGTCACCATACTGGAATGCAGACAATGCACAATAAATAAATAAATAAATAAATATTTCGGACATCTAACACACAACGCCATCTAGTCCCAAACTAAGCAAAGCTTGTATTATGGGTACTAGACAACTGATAATAATACATATATACTTTTTTTTTTGTAAATACATACTTATTATATATAGAAAACACCCAAACTCCGAAACAAATATTTGCATCATACAAACATTTGGTCCAACCCAGGATTTGAACCCGAGACCTCATGGACAGCAGTCGCGTAAGCTACCACTGCGCCACCGAGGCAGTCAAATGCAATGCAATGCAATAATGGAGCATCGTGACCATCACTATGTCACTATGGCAGCCTAGTAATGCTTCTGCATCACTAGGTCAGGCTTAGGCAGTCGCATTTTACGTTGATCTTCTGTGCGAGGGTAGTACCGCCCCTCGGGTGGACTATTTCCCTTGGCGCGCGAGCTGCGGAGCGTACGTGCCAAGGGAAATAGTAACGATAACATCAACGAACAGTAGGTGGCCCGCGGTACGTCGGGGTTCCAGGGTTTTCCTTTCTAGGGTGCACCCGGTTCCCCGGCTAATAGTACCCCAGACGGCATGCGGTTTTAGACGGTTCCAGTCCGACATGCCCCGGGAGGTGGTATCCGAGGGGATTTCCATACGAGGAGAAAAAAAAGGGTAGTACCGCCCCGGTCGAACCGACCCGTTCCAGTGTGAATAAAAAAAAATCTATGAAATCGTTTACGAAGCAAACACGTAAACGGGTTCTGTTGTTTCTGATTACTCCACTACAAGTGCTTCTACTTCTGGTTACCTATTCCTCTTGGAGCAACGGATGCTATGTATTAAAAAAAAAGAATAAAGAAACTGTCACCATGCCGTGAGCAAATAACTCTTGAATTCTGTTCATGCTTTCCGCCAGGCACGGTACAGTCAATTCGGCAGGCTCATATATATTATTATATATAAAATATATAAAAAAGAAAGAAAAATTGTACTTGATCCTTGGAAATCATATATGTTCGGTTCTAATTCGGCAGACGTTTTATTGTTGCGAATTTTTTGACATCAATCTAATTGTACATCATTCAAGTGACCTAATATACCAAATAAATACTCTATAAATCACACAAGTTATTTTTTAAACTCCCTATTGCCAAATTAATCATCTTTGATAAAGTCGTGATGTACAAACTGACTTTCACTTATTGCAGTACATCGATTGTTTTCTAATAATTTATGTTTATTGCTCTTTGCGAGGCGTTTAGAAAGTAATAGCGAGAGTACGATTAGGGTGTAGGTGTATGTGTTGGTGGCGACAAGCATTACTTGGAATCGCTCTAAAAACAAGGTGGTAACTAATCGAGTCAAAATAAATAGATTATTTAATTAACTTTATTATCAAAACTAAATTAATTTAATTATTTATTTATTTATAGGAAATAAAAATTATTCCTAATTAATTTGTAAAAATAATATAAATATAAATTATTCATTAATTTATACAAAGGAAATTTAGAATATTCCTAATTAATTAATAATAAAATCATCATCATTAATCATCAACAACTCATAATGTCGCACTGCTGGGATCGGGTCTCCTCTCAGGATAGGGTTAAGGCCATACGTATATAATAATAAAATAATGTTATATATTTCTTTGAAATAAATAAATTGAAAATGAATAGAATTTTTCCATTTAAAACAAACGAGAATTCATTCGAGTTCCCTTGAGACAGTGACTATCCAACGTTGCGGGTACTAAGCTGGCATAATTGAAATAAAAACCACAGACGTTCTAAGTGAACCGTGTCCTTATTTGCAACGCTAGAATGGTTTGTCGTGACACAGTAAGTCACTGATAAAATAAGTGAGATATAACAAAACTAAAATGTAGCTTGGCAAATTTCTCAATGATTGCGCTTGTGAATGAAATTATAACGTCTTGTGAAGTTTATTTATGTACATTGGAACGTAAGAATGATAGCTACAAAATATAACATTATGAAACTAAGCTTACACAAAGGGTTCTGTGCAAAAATAGCGACTAAGGGATCAAACTATACCATTTTTTTAAGTGTGGAAAGCCGCACGGGCCCTCGAGTCCTCACTGTAATAGCAGTGGTGGAAGGCGGAACTCATTCCCTCCTAGCAACAGAGTGCAGGTACTTCCCGAAGCAACTGTGCTCGAAAGTGCCTGCGTCAGCCGAAAGGAAAGGGTCTTGTGCTATCGCCCTGCCCACTCGAGGATGACCGGCTGGAAAGCTTCTATGGCAGCAAATTGCAACAAACCCTATACCAATCTATTAAGCCAGCGTAACCCTCTCCATAAGTATAAGTAGGCCAAAGCTTCCTGTCTCAAAGAAGACTATCTCCATGGTTATTGTGAGCTATTGATGTGACGCGTGGTCTGCATTATCTGTCTATACAAAAATGTGTAACTTGATTTGTATAGTCTTCAGAAAATTGTAAAAGCTCTGCACCGATTACGCTCAAATTTTGAAATAATATACAACCCGTTTCATAGACGTTTTTTATGTATCTACGCGTCAGTTTTGTTCCACAATCCTTATTAATATACCTACAATAATTTATTACTTAAATTTAAACTAGTTCTAAATAGTATGAAATGTACTGGCGTCCGTGTGTTGGCTTAAATATTTTAAGTAACTCAACGGATTTTGATATCGTGTTCAGCAATAGATACACTAATTCAAGAGGAAGCTTTTATATATGTAAGACGTTGAGGAAATCCGAGAATTGCAAAGAATTCCTAGAATATTAAATCGTATAACACAATTCATCATATTTATTTATTTGTTCAGCGTTCACAATTAAAGCACTTATAATATTCTCATAATCAAGAAAATATATTTGGTACAATAAGAAAAATAATAAAATGTAAACAAGTCCCAAAGGATTAAATTAAAAAAGTGCCACTCTAAAATAATATCGGACACACGCGATAACGATTTCGTTTAATAAACTAAATGTAAAGTGTAAATTGGAATTCCGAGAATGGTATTGAACAAACAGCTTAAACAAACAAGCGATACCGTCTCCAAAAGGGTAACGTGAATAAAACAGTATACCTAGAAAATAACCGGCCAAGTGCGAGTCAAACTTGCGCACCGAAGGTTCCATACAAACTTTTCGGTATATTATTCGATGTAATAAGCTATAAGACGTTGCTTCATACTAAATTTCAAGGTATTGAGTTCACAGGAAGTACCCTGTAGGCTTTGATTCCCTTGCGAGTGGCGATTGTGTTGGCTTTGAACATTGGTTTTTTTACAGCTCCAAGGGACAGTAGAGAGTATTTGACATGAATTTCAGCTTGATACCTCCATGCCTTTCTTAGAAAAAGGGTACTTATTGATAGTCAGACAGACGGACAAAAAAATAATCCTATAAAGGTTAAGTTTTTTCCTTTTGAGGTACGGAACCCTAAAAACCAGCGTATTTGGGTTTTCGCTTTCTTGCGTTGTTTCCTATTTTTTCGTACTTGATGTTATTTTTAGGGTCATTACTTTCATTTCATTGTTTTCACTTTTATGGTATGTGGTGCAAAGGACAGATGGGTAACTTGTTTGTAAATACCCCTTTTTTGACTCAATTTATAACGAAAATTTCATTATCAAATATCGAAATCCTATTTATAATAGTAGTATCGAGTATGGACATCTAAGATCACATCTTTTTTGTGTGTANAGTCAATACTTATACAGGTATATATTTAATTTTTTTAGAACCATTCAATTTCTATTATCTCATCGAATATTATTACTGTTAATCATTTGTATCTTCGAAGTTTTACATAGTCACCATTTCAAAATAAACGGTACAACAGATTTGATCTGTAAAAACATTTTTCTTTTAAATATAAAATATTAAAACAAAAATCTGTAGCAAGAAATGTCACAAATAAAAATCAACCGTATTAATTTATAGTGACATCCAATTATTTTATACACCTGATAAATAATTTAAAATAATTAATTAATATAAATTTTAAATCCGTGAGAATATATCCGTGCTTACACATTTCCTTGTGCTGTCTTTTATTTGCGTGTCGTGACGCAAATTATTGTACATCACGTGAAATGATTATATAATCAGCCTACTCCTACCCGGATACAAGCCGTTCAGTTTCTTTTGTTATGTAACTTTATCAAAAAGTGCTTCACAAAACTGCAGACGCCTGTAATTATTTTGCTGTTATTTTTTGAAAGTGTTGCTGTTGGCGTTTACAAGGTCGTATTATTCGTATTAACAATGAATTCAGTAGCATTATTCTAACTATGTAAACCTTTTAATAAACAGTGTGGTTTAAACGTTAAGCAATTCAATGGTAGTGCTAATTTCTCTTCCTATTTTCTGTATAAAATATTATCATATAAGTTTATTACCTACCTAACTAGCTTTTACCCGCGTGTCACCTACCCAAGTTAGTGTATCTGTAGGACAGCAAGGATATCACCTCGCCTCATTCTCCTTCGATGAGCATTATGGGTTTAAACCACATATAAGACAACACTTTATTTGATCTGCAAATCTGATCTGATCGGAGTCTGGGTTTCTTAAGTACGTATTTAAGTCCTCCGCCATACAGAATTATTCCTAGTTCGGGAGTGTCTTTAAAAAAACCTGTATAACGTTTGTTCATTCCGGCTACACTATTATACAATAACAAACCGGCATGTGCGAGACTGACTCCAATACGAAGGGTTCAGCACCGTTATCTTTAAAAACAATCACTTTTATTGTAAGCTCCCGTACAATAAAAGTGATTGTTTTTATAGATAATCCTTGTAGTCCTACAGATATACAAAGCCTTAAATGTGGGTTTTATTCTGTTTTTTTTTAGTATTTTTGTTATACTGGCTATATAAATACATCATCTGTAAAAATTTTAATTGTCTAACACAATTCATGAGATACTGCCTACTACTGACATGGACAGACAGACATATGGACAGCGGAGTATTAGTAATAGGGTCCGGGTTTACCCTTTGTGTACGGAACCCTAAAAAAATGAAAAGTGCTACAGGACGTAATCAAAGTATATCTCAGGAAATGCATGAATATTAATTACATCTATAATATGTAACATTCGCAATTAATATCTTTATTTTATTCCGGAAGTTTACCAGTTCTGGCTTTACTAAAAAACACTTACAGAGTACGGTGTAATATAATTTATGCTAACGTAAGTTAGATAATACGTACTCTTTATTAGTTTACGAATATTTCGAGTATGCGGCTGCTGTGGTTGAGGTCTCGGGTTTGATACCCGGGTCAGAATAAATGATTCGCAAATATTTGTTTCGGAATTTGGGTGTTTTCTATGTAACTATTTAGAAAAAAAAATATAAGTATTTATATCAGGTGTCTAGCACCCATAACACAATATGCTTAACTTTTTTTTGTATATACATACTAGCTAATCCTCAGGGCTATGTCGATGACCTTGGTTCTTTGTCGAATCACCTCATTTCTGATGTGATCCCTTAGGGAAACGCCGAGCATAGCCGTCTCCATAGCACGCTGAGCGGTTTAAACTTATGGACCAGCCGTACTGTAAGTGTCCACGTTTCGGCTCCGTATTCATTACTTGTAGGACGCACGCATTGAAGATTTTCGTCTTTAGGCACTGTGGGATCGACGTTGAGAAGACCCGATGGAGCTTCCCAAACGCTGCCCAACCCAGCTGGATTTTTTTGTTCACCTCGTCCTCAAAGTTGTTTCTACCTAACTGCGAAGTCTGTCCGAGGTATACATATTTTTGAACAACTTCGAGAACGGCACCGTGTACCGCAACCGGTTCCGGTAGTACATGTTCATTGAATATGACCTTGCTCTTGTCCAAGTTCATCCGTAGGCTGAAGCGTACAGAAGATTAAGCCAGGTAGTTCAGCATCTGTTGTCGGTCATGCAGCGTCTCCACCATAATGATGCTGTTGCCCGTAAATCGCAAGTGAGAGATGTATTCGCCATTGACGTTGATGCTGCGCACTTTCCAAAGCAACGTCTTAAACAAGTCCTCCATTGCATTAGTGAACCATTTCGAGGATATAACGTCCTCTTGTCTCACCCCTCGATGTAATTGTTGGGTCTTGCATACTGATTCTGTACTTGGACGGACATAGTGGCTTAGTAGAGACATATCTAGGATAGATACATATTTCATACTGTAGAGACACACGTCAGCTATTTTATGTAAGCCGGTGACTTTATAGTGTTTCGATCGACAACCCATAATGTCCCACTGAACTGGGGTGTCCTCTCAGAAAAGGGTTAACATCATACGTCCCCACGCTGGCCAAGTGCGGGTTGGGGACTGGCAAGAATAGTTTGGCTACGTATCTTGCCATTGGATGTTTTTAAGCCGCCCGAAGAACGCCAACTAAGCTTCACGACTGTTATCGTATGATAACGACCGAGACTGACTGCTTACCGTGATCTCCGAATCACGGAGACACTCATAGTAACATGACACCAGCGCTCATCCATCCAGGTTACTGACCGCGCCGTCGT
Organism: Hyphantria cunea; assembly: GCA_003709505.1. Lineage (NCBI taxonomy): Eukaryota > Metazoa > Arthropoda > Insecta > Lepidoptera > Erebidae > Hyphantria > Hyphantria cunea. The sequence goes on along the minus strand of PKRV01000393.1, from coordinate 22,800 downwards.
TGCTTACTCTCGATGATTGATTTTGATCACCGAGTGCAACTGGGCTATGGGCGCCTCGAATATTAATTATAGTGTATATTATATATAATATATAATATAACTCTGTACTATATAGGGTACATTAGCATTGGTTTTACAATAGATTTTAATTCCTCTGGTACTGTATCGGCGCACGATACCGATATCGTATCGGGTAATGTGAAAACGTTCTAAGTGTCACTGAAATATAATATAAAACTAAGTTTCTGACATGATTCATCATCATCATCATCAGTCTGTTGCGGTCTACTGCTAGACATAGGCCTCTTCTACTGCACGCAACTTTGATTGATTTTGGGCTAGTGAGATTAATTTAATCATTTTAGTATTGAGGTAAATAAATAAATATATACTGAATATAGGCACTTGTGACGCCTCTGGTGTTGCGGGTATCCATGGGCGGCGTATTCGCTTACTATCAAGGGTTGCGTCTGCTCGCTTGCCACCCCTAACAAGCCCATATCTTCTAAGAAATCCAATGTTATTTGATTATCTTGTGGTATTTTATTTGTAGCTCTTGAGTTGAAAATAATGAATACTCTTGACAATATTACACAGAATACAATGAGTACGTTGTTTGACGAGAACGAGGAAATTGTGTAAATTACGTCAACTCCATGACAATACCTTCCGTATCTTCTCATATTATCAAAAAGTTAAATTTACTGTTAATGCTATTTCAGCATTTTACGCAGAAATATAATAAGTAATTCACAATACCTTGTATTTTGTTAGACGAATACTAATGAAATAAGTAAAAATACTTCAAGAATAATTGTTATTGGTCTTTCAAGATTATCTCTATATTAATATGTAAAGTTTCATTCGTTTATATCGAAAGTGTAGATATTGTATATATTTATGTATTTATTTGACTGTATTAATGTGTAACACTAAATCTTTTATTGTTAGTATTTATCTTAATTGAATGATTTCCTTTAATTATTATTTTTTCACACCAAATTACCCATGAATTCGAATTTCTACAGTCAATTTGTCCATCTAAAGGTTGCCTGAAAGAAATTGCTTTTTAGCGATAAGGCCACCATTTGTACATGGTCGTTAATATGTTATGCTTCTGAATGTAAACTGTTTTAACTGGTGTACGATAAAGTTTATTCTATTCTAAAGCAAAAGCTTTGTACCCCTTTTCACCCGACTGCGGAAGAAGGTAGGTTATGTTTTGAAGTGTATGTATGTGTGTATATTTCTTTGGCACGCCCTAGAGCCTATACAGCTTGTATTTTTATTATGTGAGTTGTGTCAATAGATTCGTCTTAGTTGTAAGAGTGACACTGGGTATACAAAAATAAAAAAAAAACGAGTTATTGTTTTAATAATTCTATACTTGTTACCAAAGCTATACAAATGGAGGAGTATGAAATTTGTTAATGTATAAAGTTTTTATGAACTATAAATGAATTTTGGTCGAATTTCAATCACGAGATCTAAACAAAATACTAAGTGACAAATATAGACAAAAGTAATCGCAAATATTTTTACCTTACACTGATGGAATATGTATATATATTATTATAGTATATACATAAAATAAGGCCAATGTCTTTGACTCCAATAATAATACCTTCAAATTAGTCACTTCATATTTATTATAAACTAGCTCACCCGGCGAACTTCGTACCGTCATATTTGTTTTGGTGAATATTTTCTAAATTACCGATAAACTTATTTCTGTATTTAAGCTCGCCATAACTTCCAGCAGAGCCTCGGTGTATAGGACTAAGCGACTAAGAGAGTGTAACACCTACACTTTTCTTTTAAAGTTTTTATACAAACCTTGTCCTGACAATAACAAACACATGTAAAAAGCTTACAGATTGTGTAAAAAAACATTGTAAACATACGTTAAACGACACCTAATATCTGGGTAACATAATACAAACCCTAGAGGTTTATTGTGTTATGGCTTTAATATGTATTTTATAATATTGTTATATGTAATAATTAAAAGATAAAAAAACATAAAACAGAATTATTCAATTTGTTGCAGTCGATCGAAAGTTATGCCTGTACATATATTTTTGTGACAATTTTTTATTTTTAAAGATAACTTACATAAAGATTATATCGTACTAGGTTTTGCTCCGCCCGCGTGTATGTCGGTTATCGCGGCAAATAGTAGCCTATGTGTAATTCTGATGTTTAAGCTATGTTACTGTAAAGTTTCATCAAGATCCGTTGAGTAATTTTTGCGTGAAAGAGTAATAAACATCCATACTTACAAACTTTCGTGTGTAATATTAGTAGGGTTATCAAACAAGTATTGAAAAACAAAACTATTCTATTTCATATGTATGTCTGTGAGTGTCTTTCATATTAAATGCTAATGTTTTTGATTTATTAACAACTTTGCTTATAAACTTGAACCCCCATAAGTCTTCGGTCAAAAACTTTATAGTGTTTTATAACAACCCTAAGCACATACATTTTACATGCAACTGTTTGTGTTCATTAATTGAATGAATAATTAAATAAGATTTGCTCTTTTTATTAACTTGCAATCTATGTATGCATGTTCGGGTGGAATCTGGCAACTTAATTTTGAAGCAGATCTTCAACCGATTTTGCTGAAATTTTATATGTTGTACCAAATATTTTTCTATCCACTAATCTTATAGTTCATATCAAATATTTAAAAAGTTATTCCTGTACTGATAACATATAAGTAATTAACCCTCGAGGTATAAAACGTGGCCTTGTTTGAGATTATTGTTTAAGCTGTAGTCTTCTCTCGAGGCCTAAGTTTTTACAGTCGCAGTACAATAGTAGAAAAAAAACGATGCTTATAAAAGCCAGAAGTGCTCTGAAGGGTATCACAACAACTTACAAGAACCATATATTACAAACGTACATTTTCTTTTGTTACCAGCTGTCGGTCTAGGATTTACTCGTAAAGAAGTACTATACAATATTTTATTACAACCACTCGGGAACATTCGTGGTTTCCTACAAAAATATAATAGGTAGCTTTATATTTTTGCCTTTGCTGTATTTATGAAAACATTTGTTTAAAATTTTATTGTCTATATACAAACAAAAATGAATCGTCAAGTCATCATCATCATCATCATCATCAGCCTATCATGTATCAGTCCACTGCTGGACATTGGCCTGGCCATATTTGATATGAACAATCAGATTACTGGATAGAAAATATTTGGTATAACTTATAAAATTTCAGCAAAATCGGTTGAAGATCTGCTTCAAAATCGTCAAGTAATAATAATATTTCAGACATCTAACATACAACGCCATCTACTTCCAAACTAAGCAGAGCTTGTACCATGACTACTAAATAACTGACATTAATACATATATCCTTTTTTTTAAAATACATACCTACTTATTAAACTTAAAAAGCACCTAAACTTCGAAACAAATATTTGCAGATCATACAAATACTTGGATCCCAGCTCAGCTCAGTTACATACGCTAACACTGCGCCATCTAGGTCATCAAAATGTGCCACTAAGCGCGAAATAATAGGACCGCTCGACCAATTCGTTTACGTTTTTCTAAATATTTGTGATAAGACACAGAAAGGTTGTTATGAATTAGATTAGATTTAAAAAAAGAATACTTATTAATTCTTTTCTAGTATATTGGACTGCTACAGGAAAATAACTTCTGACAGGACTAAGTCTGTTTGGGCAGCTAGTAATAGAATTAAAATTACTATAGCACATGACCATAAACAAAATCAAAACTTTGGTAATATGTTTAACGTGAGGTAGGCTAACAGTCATATTTCGACTATACTGAATGTTTGCTTAATTTGACACTTGCATTTGTCTACTCATAAAAAAAAGCATTCTGAATATGCAATAAGTCCTGCTCTTATATATATATATATATATATATATCCACCAAGAACTTTTAATGTTCCACTGCTGGACATACACTTAATTTGCAAAAGGAGGTTATACATATGAATGATGTTCTCCTAGCCGATTACCGTCATGGCGGCCAGTCTCCACGAGATATTATAGTGCACAAGTGTGAGCGCTAGGACAGGTGCACTCTCTGTTCCCTCTCTCTCATAATCCGATGGCACGGTAAAACGACACAGAGAGATCATGCGCTGGGCCGAGAGTTTTACGTGCTCTTCGAGGAACGGGGGTTTAGACTCCAACTTCCAAACTTCGAGCTGTTATTTCGTATTTATATAATCAGAAAAACTCAATAACACTTTTGGCTCGACCCTGGATTGGAACCCGAGAACTCTGGATCAGCAGTCGCATACTTGAACCACTAGACCAACGAGGCAGTTAACATATAAATATACAGCACCTGGATGACCGCTTTCACTCGCTATTTTACAAGATAGATTTATCGCCCCGGTAACCGCCTGCATACTGAATTCAAAGAATCGTTTGAGCCTTTTCCGTGATTTAGATTATATGCACATATACACAAAAGTTGCTCGTTTAGAGGTATCAGATTTAAATGGTTGATTAAATTAATAATAATAACGCGCCATTATTTAATATTTTATTACTATCCCAAGACCTAAAACTGTCGTAAGAAAATAGACACAATGATCCAATAAAAGAAAGAAACAAGTCTGCATCCGGGTAAAAACCAATTCATTTCATAAGCGCGGCCAGTCGTGGCAGCAATTGGTAAAGTGTGTGGACAACGCATGACACAGAATACTAAAATACCTTTTAAAAGGGTTACAGTTTGGACGGAGAACACATGTTAGTCTTTGACTAACATACCACAATTTAATTTGTATAACTTGTGTCACGGAAAAACCCGCACAGCATGGGTAGTGTCATTTATTAATTCCAAATGACTGTCTTATGACATCTAATAACTTACACAATATATATAATAGAAATTGTTCAATAAATGCAAATTTAAAATTTAGTTCTTTGGTGGTTTAAAGTTTTTTTTGAGTCACACCAGGACCAACAAAAGTGATCCACGAAAATGCCGAGTCTCATACTCCGATACCATATACCGATAATCAGGCGGTCCCAGAAAAAAAATTAACGCAAAATTAATCGGGAGGAAACTAGAGGAGTCGGCAATATCAAAAGTCAATTTCTCGTTAGCAAAATGGGTAACAAAAATCAGTGAAAACAGGCTAATTTTTGGTACGTAGAAAGACAATGGAAAGCTGATCATAGTAAATTTGAGTATTATTAAAAATATTTCGATAAGTATCCAGCACGATAAAAAATGTAGGTTAAATTTTATTTACAAAATGTTATTGAGCATGAAAATAATCTAAATTTGTGCCTACCGCATCTTATTTCTAAATCACCTTAATGGCATTAGGTAAGCCTTTTGTACAATAAGTATAACAAGTTTAAAAATTGCAAAACTAAATAAATGATTTCTTCATTTAATAGTTTTCCAACCTCGATGATGACATTTTTTGCCTCTTTTGTTCATTGTCATTCAAAGAAGTTTCAAATAGGTTTATCCTGAATGAATCCTGAGATAAACTTTAAAACAAATCAAATCTCGACTAAAACAAATCAGGCTGGACTCGGGTCCCCTCTCAGGCGAGGGTTAAGGCCAGACGTCCCCACGCTGGCCAAGTGCGGGCTGCGGACTGGCAAGACTAGGATGTGGCTACGTAATCTTGTCGTTGGATGTTTTTAAGCTGCTTAAAGGCCTCCAACTAAGCTTCACGACTGTTATCCTATGATAACAACCGGGACCGACTGCTTAACGTAACCTCCGAATCACGGAGATGCTCATGGTATATCCCACCAGTGGTCACCCATCTAGATTTTGACCGTGTCGTCGTCGCTTACACTCGGTGATTGTTTCTGATCACTGAGTGCAACTGGGCTATGAGCGCTAGAGATAAACTTACAGTATGAATACTAAAAAGAGGTAAGAAACATTTAAAAGTAAAAAAAGCTATCAAATTGACTTCCTTGTCTTTTTATTTAAAGACGGTTTAAAATGCAAAAAAACAGGTTTTTAGTTACCTCATTCAGTATTTCAGACATCGATTAATTAATCAAGTCCTTAGCCGTAATATGTATTTAAATAAGTTGTGCAAATAGACTGCTTGCACCCTGCATTAGCACGAGGCCATCTCGATTGAAAGACACAAAGGTCAAAGTTAGTATAAGGTCATTCAACTAATCTCAAATTTCTTCTTCTTCTTTTCATTTATGATAAAACCAGATTTAAAGATATCGTTATTTATTCATGCTCCAAATTACAATATTAAACCGACCACATTTTTTAAATAAAATACAATTTACGATTGAAATATAGACATGTATTTTTTTGATAAATACAGATAAGACACTTAGCGGTTGAGAAATTAAATCTTACCTACAGAATATGTTTTTGATAAGAAAACCTTTTCAATGGACATTTTACCGGCAATCTGTAAAATCCAGTATTCTCTAAAATACTAGGCAACGTATATATTATCTAAAACATGTAGGTATTGTAAGAAACATTATTTATTTTATACTTTGTCTAGGTATTTTATACAATGCCTAATGTGCAGCAGGTTATGTGCTATCTAGGGGAACAGGTCAAAGAAATCCACTCAAACTCATCTAATCCAAACAATTCCACAACAACAAAGTGGATCTGGAGCGGTCACTGTTCCAACTTAACCTAAATTTAGATGATTCAGAATATATTTGATTAAATTCACGCTTCCTTTGCTCATCATTTAATAGGCATGTAAGTAGTTACATTGAATTCAAAAATATAGACTAAAATCTATCATTTTTACACTTTACCGGTGAATCAGTAGTTATTCCTACCTAGGCAAAGTATGTGATGGATAATAATATTCGTAATATTTAGACATTGCTTGGACGCCTCGATATTGTGTACATTGCCTAGGTATTGTATAGAATACCTGAATTACCGGTAACTTATTTATTTTTATCATTTAGGATAGCTTTGGTCCGAGTCTACGCCCGCTTGGTGATGCATATTAGATACTTTGCAGTTGAGAATTAAAAGTCTTGTCTACAGAATAGGCTTGGTGATTAATGATGTTTTTAATGGTAATATGTAATTCATTAACTAATATATCATTAAAACCAAGTTTTATCCGTGGTTCTACTGGGATTATATTGATAACTGCAGTAAATATAGCCTGTGAAAGCCGTCATTTTAACGGTCTGTTGGTGAAACTAAAAATCATTATAGTGGTTTAGACGTGAAAGTGTGTTGAACAAACAAAACAATATTCGCATTTATGATACCTACTAATTAAAATGTACTGAATTTATTTAATTTTTACTTAAACTTATACTTTATCGTTGAAAAAGTTAACAATCTTTACATGCCACAAAAGGAGTCAACACTTTCTATTACAAGGCACCGAAGTAAAAGTGATAAAATTGCTTCTAACATGAGATCAATACTGTAGATAAGCCCACGAGCAAATGATGTTAATATATTTAAAGAAAAGTTGATTAACAGTTTTATAAGCCAGTTTGTTGATAACATTGTCTGCTGTGTTGAGCGAAATACTGATAGAGGTTATCTTATAAAGCCGAGAGATAACGATATATTGTATTGGTCTGATTTTTAAATATATTTTAAAGCTTTTACATCTTTTGTTTGAGTTGTGCGCAAAGTGCAGCTGTTGTTGAGTTTATACATTTGTGGTGATGTTATCTTATTTCATGATAGTTTCCCACGGGTGACCATACTTTATCATTTATTTATTTACTGTAAGGTCCTTCAAAACTGACAATATTAAGTTTACAATAGTGATATTTGAACAATATGCCAATTATGAAGTACACATCAATTAAATGAATAAAAACAGAAGCACAAGAGTAGTCAGTCTCTACTAAAATAACACCCTAAAGAAGTTAATATTAGACCTCAGATAATAACAGATAATAGGACACTAGTTTGTGTGAATGGGTTGTGGGTGTGTGTGTGTGTGTGTGTGTGTGTGTGTGTGAGTGTGTGTATGTGTGCGCATGTGAGTGTGTGTACGTTCTGTTTACTTAGTGTACGAGGAACGTTTTATTATCATCATTTAATATTCGATTAAAAGTTAAAGTTTTATTCTTATTCCTACTTAGTTTTTCGACTAACTCATTGATCTAGCGGTTAGCGTAAGCGATAACCAATCAAGAGGTATTGGGTTCAGATAATGGGTGGGACTGCAGTTGTGTTTAGCATGAAAGCCACGCTTTAACATGAAAGGGCAGGCTCGACCGGAATGATGCCACGGCCTCACAGAAAACCAGTGTGAAACGGTGTTTGCGCTGTGTTTCACCGTGTGAGTGATGATACCGGAGGCCCATGCCCCGACCCCTCCTCCCATCCCCCAAAGCCCTTAACGCAGTTATGGCGCCTCTGGTGTTACAGGTGTCTATGGGCGCCGGTAATTCCCTTCTACAGGTGATATGTTCGCTCGTTTGCCCGCTATTCCATATAAAAATACAAAAGTGAGTTCATTTGTCACGCTTTCACGTCTTAACTATTCAATCAAACGCTTTCGATGACAACGCTTATATCTAAACTCTATATCTTTACATAGTTTCCCTATCCGTTCAATATATATGTAGAATAATTTACTTAGTTACTTACTTAGTTAGTTATTTAGTTACTTAGGCAGTTACTTAGTTAGTTAGTTTCTTCGTGAGAGAGCCACGTTTCGGCATAAATAGGCCGGTTCTACCGGAGTGATAACACTGCCTCACAGAAAACCGACGTGAAACAGCGCTTACGCTGTGTTTCATCGACTGAGTGAGGATACCGGAGGCCCATATACCAATCCTTCCCCCTATCCCCCTCCCTCCTCAAAGGCCGGCAACGCACTTATGACACCTCTGGTGTTACGGGTGTCCATGGGCGGCGGTAATCGTTTACCATCAGGCGATACGTCTGCTCGTTTGCTCCTTATACCATAAAAAAAGCTAACTCCTAAGATAATAATAATTTGTTTTGTTTTGTTAAGATTTTGTTAGTGATCAATTATTGTAACTGAAGCTCTATGAACTCAAAAATAAAGGCTAAATTCCTTATAATGTCTATAAAACAAAAAAAAAACTTGTAATAAATCTATGTAATTTATTATCGTAATTGCTTTAATACTATCCAATCAGAAAATTTAAAAAAAGCTATTTGAATGCGTTAGTATTATATCATAAATTAATTGTACGTACGCAACTGCTGTCCATGAGGTCTTGGGTTCGAATCCTGGGTCGGACCAAATGTTTGTATGATCTGCAAATATTTGTTTCGGAGTTTGGCTGTTTTCTATGGATAATATGTATGTATTTACAAAAAAAAAGTATTTATGTATTAATATCAATTATCTAGTACCCATAATACAATCCCTGTTAGTTTAGGACTAGATGGCGTTGTGTGTAAGATGTGATTCCGAAATATTTATTTATTATTATTATTTAATAATCTATAGATATACATACATTGCTAATGAACTATCTCGTTCAACTTAAACGTTCTTCTTGCAAATCAATTTTAATCGTTTAAAATAAGCGTTAAAGTCGTGAGGAGAAATCATTTACAACTTCGTAGTTGAGACTGACATTTACTGCTTTTTATCTACGCCGTCGATTAGCCATATTTATCATATTAATCACTGGGGTCATCTACTTACTACATCGAAATTTCCTACAGAACTTTATCTTATATAACCTCAACTTAAACAAAAAACTTACTTCAAGGATTGGACGAATTGAAACGGGACCACACGACCAGCTTTCAATAAAGAAATAATCATCAAAATCGGTTCACCCTGTCGGAAGCTATGAGGTAACAAACGTGAAAAAAAACAGTCGTATTGATAACTCCAATTTTTTGAAGTCGGTGAAAAGGCTGCGCTTGTATATTACAATAATCGTTACTTTTGTTTGAAAGTAGAAAATAAGTAAATATATATACATTATTTAAAAAAATCCTTTGGAATTAAGACAGAAAAAATCTACATAATGACCACAATATCTCGAAGTAATAGTGGAATTATTCAATTCTGAATGACTTTCAACGCGTCAAGGGCAAATATTTACTAAAAAATATTTTTCAATATATTGTCTTTATAATGACCTTATATGAATACATCAGTAGGTGTATATGTTTGATTAGAGGTCTCAAAGATGAATTACCATTTGAGAAAGTGAGAACTCTTATTTAACTATTGACATGTATAGTTTTATTACGTAAATGTGTTTTTTTTTAATTTATAATATTTTGGATAGTGTTAAACGTATTGCGCCTTTTCCAAGTAGTACTTACTTACTGGCCATAGTATTATAATAAATTAATAGAGCAGTTAGCAAAACAAATACTAGAATATAAACATAATTTGAATAACAGCAAAACTCTTGAATCTCCTGACTTGGCGTATTACAACAGTTGGAAATTAAATTAAATATTCGACAGGAATAAATTGTGGGATAGACCAGAAGTTTCCATTATTTACCGTGGCCTAATAATTCTATACAACAAAAATACAAATAAATTCATTTGTTGTCTAATTGTGAGGAAAAAGAGGTTCAAAATTTCAGTAAATGAATTGTGCTTTTGCTGGGGGTAGGAGTTGGCGTATGGGCCTCCGGTATCCTCACTCACTCGGTGGAACATAGCGAAAGCGCTGTTTCATACCGGTTCCTCTGAGACCGTGCTATCACGTGCTATCCGGTCGAGCTGGCCCTTTCGTGCCGTGGCTTTCCCACGGTGAAGTTTGGCTTAGTCTTGGTTTGGTTTTGTTTTTTCAATAGTATGATTATAGTACAGGCTTTAACTGGCTTAGGATTAGACAGTCATGTGTGGCAATTGCAGAGTAAATATAATTATCTTTTACGTAGAATATGTTTTTACTTTCGTTTTAAGCTAATTCTTCATGGATAGCTTGTAGAACCGCACTTGCCACCATCAATAAGCGAACTTTGTTAAAGACAATTTTACAAAGTTCGCTTACGTTAAAGACGTATTTATTATCTTAAATACCACCCGTCTTAATTACTATCTTAGAGTTTGGAATTTGTTAAAGATTATCGTTTAGCCATTTTTTTTAAATTTTAAAATGATCATATTAATTGAATCATTCATTATCTATATCTGTTATAAGTTGGTTGCCTGCCCAGGTTGCCTGGAAGAAATTGCTTTTTAGCGATAAGGCCGCCATTTGTACACGGTGATTCAATTGATGTATTATGTAAACTATATATTTATGTAAACTGTTATATCTGTTGTACAATAAAGTGTATTCTATTCTATTCTATTCTATAAGTTAAGTATTTTGGAGGGGTAGGGAGAATTTCGCATGTAAATCCAATCTTAAGGTAGTCATAATAAAGTCGAATATGTAAACAAAATGACCCTTAGTCAATTAAAAGAACTGAAAACTTTATAATTGACAGACACTCTCTATCTCTCCTCTCACACACAAACACACACATACAAACACATACATTCATTTGTAAAAAGAGCAAGTTCTCACTTACATTTTTCACGGTACAGTGATTTCCAAAAAAAATCTCTACACAATGAACTTAATAATTGGCTGGCAAATACTGAGTAAGTGTAATCGACAGTTGTTATTTGTATTTGTTCTTAGAACGTGTATTCATTTGTTCATTAGCAAATAATCTATTTATCAATAAACCGCTCATTTATACATTCCATTGTATTTACTGAATTTATTTAGATACTTGTTTCTAAACTTTAATAGTTCTAATTGCTTTTAAGTAAAACTATTTTGCAATAAAATGCCTACAAATGAACTTTTAAAAAAAAATCATAAAATATTTTAAAATGCTCGGGTTGTGAGACTTTCGGGGCCGGGACCGGATTGGGACTGGGCCTAGCTGCGGTCTGATTACCTTTTCTTAGTAAAATATATTTTTGTTAGCGATCCTAATATACTACACAAATATTAGTTTTTTATCTATAGGAGGAATAAAGGACCATTCGTTCACTTCTTCTAATGAAAGGTATGTTTACTATAACAATGTCTTTTATGATTTTCTAATTTCGAATTGAGTTTCTGACAAACATATAATGAACGTTCAATAACAATAAAGTATTGAAATAAATAAAATGAACCAGTTATTGTAAAACATATTTTAAGTAATGTAAAAGTAAGTTGTTAAAAGTCAATCATTTATAAGTGGTTAACTGTCGATTACCACGTCTGTATTGGATGGTAATCGAAGTGTTCGACTATTGCCGAGCACATGCATCTGGTCACTGACTTACAAATAACGGTAGCGTCATGCTTCTATACATCTATGGACACACCATTTTTGGATATAGAACGTGGAATTTTATTAAGCTGTTTTGCTTGTTCTTACTTGAGACAAATTTAGAAAAAAGTGTTGATTACAGAACATTTATCTTTATGGTTTTATCGATGTTTAAGATACTTAGGTTTTTTAACACATGTCCTGCAAACAACGCCTCTTAAGGGGAAGGGGCAGGAGGGGCAAAATAACTTTATTACTTTTCCCATACCTTCTCAAATTTCCAAAAAAACAGTCATTGAAATTTTTAAGCGGTTTTGAAAAAGTGCGACCACAATCACGGTGTCACAAGATATTTTTAAATTATTTGCTGACCCACGCAACGTTATCTGCGCACCTTTTCAATAATGCTCTGCTCCTATTAGTCTATGTAAGATGTTAACTATCCTATCTTAAGCACGCCAGCAAAACATATAAAAAAACGTAAAAATCAGTTAGTTTTGGATTTCATCGTAAACATCAACATGACACGAGAATGTATACAATTTCATAAAATATGAATCTTCTTGAGATTTCGGAGGCAATAAATCGATCAAGCTTTAGGATTCATTTTTAATACCTGACGCAAAAAGAGGGGTATTATATGTTTAATGTCGATGTCTGTCTGTCTGTGTATGTGCGTGTCTGTGGTATCGTAGCTCTCAAACGGATAGATCGATTTCAATCCGGTTTTTTTCATTTGAAAGCCAGTTTCCTGGAGGTGGTTTTTAGCTATATTTGGTTAATATCGTTCCAGTAGTGCAAGAGTATCAGCTGTTTTCCAAAATGCGTATTGTTACTTGATTAAGTTCTTGCGTAGGGGTTCTTTTATTTTTTTTATATTAGCTTGTCGTAGGTCGTTCATCAAAGCGTCTATGTACAATAGTTTGTATGAACCACACTTAAGTGGTCGAGTAAGATCCACAGCAGTCGTTTCAAGCGTTATTTAACTTTTAGATTCCTAATAACTTGTGTCTAAATATTCAAGGCCATCTTCATCATTCATTCATTTTCTTTCAAATTATATCTTCATTTAGAAGGCGGTAGAACATTATTTATTTATTTAAATATAATTAATTGCCATCCATTACAAAAGTAATGGACTGTAAAAATACAGTCCGTCATTATTATCGTATCTTTTTTAATTGAGATACATAAGTCAATGTTGAGAAAAATCTGTATTCGTTAGATTTGATTTAGAATCGCTTCGGAGTGGTTTTTGATGTAATTTAATTCTTAGCAGTAAGACTTAAGGGTCAGGGTCATCGACATTGCCCACAGAATCAGTAAGCTGAAGTGGCAGTGGGTTGACCACGTTTGCCGTAGAACCGATAACCGTTGGGGTAAACGAGTTCTCGACTGGAGATCGCGTCTCGGCAAACGTAGTGTAGGACGTCCACAGGTCAGGTGGAGTAATAATTTGTGCAAGATGGCTGGCACGAGCTGGACGCGAGAAGCCATGGATCGAACTAAGTTTCGTGCAATTGGAGAGCCGTATATCCAGCAGTGGGATGCGATAGGCTGATGATGCTGAATGCCTAAGATTTGAGCTTTGTAATCGGGTATATTTATATTTAACGTGACAAATCTCTAAGCACAATTCTGCACGATGCTTAAAATAATTACGTTGCTGATTTTTAAGAATTAGAGGAACTAAAAATAATTATTTCGCAAAAAGCCCCTTTTACCTATGCATTCAAAAACTGTCGGATTAGAAAAGTAATTTGGCTTTGACAGCCCCCAATTCTTGAAAGTAAGTAATATGTATTATCTTTCTTTCTGCAATTCGCTACCAACTGTAAAAAATCACACTCCAAGCTTTGTCGCCTTCCTTTCTTCTTCAATTCTCTACCAACTATATAAAATGTTTACAATGCAAGTTTAAGTGCACAACAGTGACCATGAAGGCGGTCGGAACCGTTGGTAAATAAAGGTGTATGTACATACATACTTACCTATATACTGTTTGTTGGAACAACAATCAATAGAGATTGTCGTTTGATAGAGTTTCGGGCGAAGTTAATTAATTAATTATAAAAAAAATGATTGCGGTCTCGCATAAATCATGGAATTTATATCGGGTCAGTATAATTTATACCGATATTTTATAGGCTTTTAATACAATCACTAATGAACATAAAAATTTTGTCATTTAAAAAGGTAATACTTGGCGTTTTTTTCTACTTAACACTGTATCACAGAAAGGCATGATCAAAGAATAAACCAAGTCCTATGACCAACCTCGAGAGATATAGAGAACTGATTGACCAAGAACCCATTACCGAATATGCTTGGAAAGTTTGATGATTAAAAGACAACCTTAAAAATAGCGATAAGTTTCACATTACGAACATCGTTTAAATCCTGTGTCGCGGAGACTTGAAAAATATACTTGAAAAGGACACGAAAATCACCCAGACATATAATAACAATTAGTGGATTTCATAAAGTATTGGCCTATGTGGTATGTGAAACCGCACTTAACGCAGTATAAAACGACGTGGCGATCGCTTAAATACTAAGTCGTGTATGCAATCGAGTAGAACGCGAAGAAGGCGCGTGCTCTAGTTATGACAAGATTTTGGGAAACAACATTCTGTACGTGAGACGTGACTGTACACATGCAGGCCCAATTATGCAGAAGCATCACTAGGCCCTGGTGCATTGTTGCTCTGTCTACATGAGCAATGAGTATAGTGAATACCACTCTTGGATTCTGCTTATGTTTTCCATTAGGCAGAGCAGAGTCATTTTGGTAGAGCTATACATAAAAAATGCTGAGCCCCGCAGTGTTACCGGCGGGACGAAAACAGTCTCGGGGAGGGCAAACCTAGTCTAAAATAGCCTTAATTTCGTCTACTTTCCCTATATCATCAGCTAACTATCAGTGAAAACCCGGTTAAAATCGATCCAGTCGATCCAGAGATTGGCTGGAACAAACAGACAGACAAAAAATAAAAAAATGATTTATCGATGTAAGTATATACTTTCATATGCTTTTAGTGTAAAGCTGTTAATTTGAAATTGCAAATAGACACTTCAATTTTATTTGTTTGTACTTATAGATTGTTCACAAAAATAAAACTATCTATATCATTTTAAACACAATATTATACGCAGCTTGAATAAAATAATATAATTATAGCTTATATCATACTTTTGAAATAATAAATATCTCACAAAGCAAAGGCAGTTGTAAAGGCTGGCCGTGATCTTTAATTATGTACATATATAGAAGTAATCCCGTTTGTGCGGCAGTCATCATTCAATTTAAACGTGAGGGATCACGCCCCTGACTAAAAAAATTTAAAGGTTTTACATTCATATGTGTTTGTTAAACTGAATTTTGGCCTATGTATATCGTGTTTAGAATTTTAAATAAACATGTCTCTGGTCTCTGTATTACTGTTGACTTAAATTAATTACTAATATTTAAGGGCGCCGGCACGTAACTTGGCCAGATTTTGGCGTAGTGGGGGTGAGTTCGCGCATAGTACACTCAGTGCAACAAATCAAAACAAACAAAATCGAAGTGTAGTCGACTGACGCTTCAATCGCTTGCTCGGAACGGTGCTACTACAATCTCCACGTCCCTCTATCAACTGAAGGACCTAAAAAATGATTACTGCGTATCTAACGAATACAGTATCGTAACGCACTTATGTTTGTCTCTTGTCTGTTCATTTCTGCTCATAAGCAGTCCTTGTGATGGCGGGTTAGTTATATGGAGAGTCACCACACCAATTCGTTCCATGGGAATCGTAGAGCGGTAATGGTCTCGTAGAACTGTTTACACTGGTGGTTTATAGACATGGACAAAGTACTGTAGTATGCGCAACCGTACTGTGGTTGACAGACGCTGTGTAATGCCGAGTTTCTCTAGTACAGACACGTTGGTGTGGAACTCCGTCCGTCAGCGTTGTACAGTAGACTAAAACCATCTGTTAAAGCTGATGCCTATGTTTAGCAGTGATCTGCTAAAGGTTTTTGATGTATCCATGGCCGACGGTATCCACTTACTGTCAGGGGATCCTGCAACTAGTTCGTTTCCTATACCCTAAAATTATATAATTACTTTATTTTACTGAAGTATATTTAACAGTAATAATTGTCAAATTACGGAAGATTATGGTAGAATAACTTAAGTAATCTTGATTGAGCTTATGTTTTACCTAAAACACCAGACATTTCAAATGCTTGAACGAAAGGGTGTTGGCGCAATTAATTTTGAATCATTAGGCATTCTTAATAGAGTCTTGATTTTATTACCTGGTGTCGAGTGGTGGGGGTTTGATGTCATCGCCATGAACTGTGCGTGAGTCCAGTCAGCCGCGAGAACCGGTGCGCGCGCGCCGCTTTCAACGGTATTTGACGTTTTTAAGTTTCGAATGTGCATTTGAGTGAAGTTTTTTATTATAGTTCTGAGTTTATATTTAAAAAAAAACGGTGCTTAATTGTGTTATCTGATCTTAAGTGAAACAGTACTGTGATTGATTGGAATATAAAAATTGTTTAAGGTAATTAAGTTAATGATTTATCAGTTTTTGAAGACAGACATATTCAGATCGAATATGTCGATATAATCAATAAACTTTCTACGTAGTGTAATGAATGTATACTCAATGACGTTGCACTATTCTTCGCTATGCACTTTCTCTAATACCGACGTTGCGTCACTGCTTTCACAGTTTACTTACTTTAGTTTTAAGAAAACGCTCAGATACGTAAGTTTATAGTCAAGAAACTCAATACTTTCGAATCACAATTACTTTTATATTATGATACTTATTCTATCATTTAAAAAAATGCACTATTAGCGAAGATTTCTTGCCTAAAAATATTCTATTTTTTGTTACATATTTTTTATAAGTTTTAATACAGGGACGAAACATGTGTATACATAAATATTTATTCAAGCAAAGGTGTTTGAAAGTTATAAATTTTGGAAATCATAAACTTGTTCCATTTACGTAATAATTGCAACCAAGTACTGCCACTAACCGGATTATGACACCAACTTTGAGATAGGGAAAATTGTACGTATATGGTAAGGGAAAGTCATATAAGGAAAATAGATGGTATCAAAAATACTATACATTTAATGTGAAAGTAATATGTTCTTGAAATTTTGCGAAATAAATACGTAAAAGAAAACTATAGTTTAATTAAGGGAAAGATTTTTATTCGGCAAGAATTCGAAATCTGTAATATCTTCGAACTGAAAATTACCTGCACAATAAATTCTCTGAAAATCACAATTATATAATGCCCGGCACGTAACTTGGCCAGATTCGTTAGATGCGCTGAAGTCGTTTTTAGGTCCCTTTGGTTGATAGAGGGACGCGTGGATTGCAAGCGATCGGAGCGTCCGTCAACTACACTTCGTATTTGTTTGTTTTGATTTGTTGACTTACCCCCACTACGCCGAAATCTGGCCAAATAACTTTATATTTATATGTATATATATTTTAGTAGCCTATATGTATTTTAGTAGTGCATATAATAAGTCATTAAAGAAGGGTAAAATCAATGTAACGTCTCCTATATTCCTTAAAGACTAAAGACGAGTAAAATAATGAAAGCTTATATGTAAAATGCAGACAGAATTCCTCATTACAACAGTTAACGTAACTATAATAATATTGTGCAATATCTAAGCAAAGAGGTAATAACGGTGCAAAAAGTTAGATACATAGTATGTTAGCTACTTAGCTATTTAGTTACGACTTTTACCTACTTCTCATATTGGTTAATTAGTATTAGTCACAACATAATGTGTTAATATAACAAAGTTTCAAAAACATTTTGTTATTGAGAACACCGAAAGCCGATGTATATTGCTGACAACTCAAATTTATTATTTGAGTTTTGAGTTGGAACCAAACATTTGGTAGTAGAGCCACGTTGATTTCAGCTTGGTTAGGCCGTCTCGAAAGGGGCGGTACTTTTCTTGTATAGGAGATCAACGTAAAATGTCAACGTTCGTGTTGTCGTGTTTCGTTGGTGAGTGCGAGACTGGACTCTACACGGTACTACTACTACACACTAGGCCGCCATAGTGTGGGTCACCATGCTGCATTGTCTGCATTCGCAATGAGTATGGTGACCACCACTCTTGGATTATGCTTATGATTTCCTTGAAACAGAGTGGAGTCATTTAAGCAGGACCAAACATAAAAAAAAAACAAAAAAAAACAACACACGTGAGAGATTATGTAGTCTAAAATGGATTACATTTTTGTTTCAGTGTTCAGGATAGGTAGCTTTTTTAGATTATTTAATATTTAGTTCTTTTTTATTAAGAGCCACGCTGATTTCAGCTCGAACGGACCGGCTCGATTGGGGTAGTACTCTACCTTCGCACAGAAGATCTACGTAAAATGACATCATTTGTGCTGTCATGTTTTGTTGGTGAATACGAGATCTAAGTCCTAATGATGCAGAAGCAATACTAGGCCGCCATGATGTGGGTTACAATGTTACATTGTTGCATTTGCAATGAGTATTGTGACCACCACTCTTGGATTCTACCTATGCTTTCCATCAGGCAATAGAGTCACTTTGGCAGGCATATACATAAAAAAGTCTGAACTTAGGAGTACATAAACAAATAAGTAGAATACTTTCCTCTCATATTATTCCTAAAATGCTTTCTCTGAAGTTTTAATAGGAACATCAATCGCTCTATTTTTATTGCCCATACGGGCGGAACTTTTATTCATTTCATTTCAAATTGGAATGACTATCTTCTTTCGTACAAAGTGTAAAAAATAGATGAGTTAACAAAGAAAGCCGACAAGAGTAGAGTTTATTGTTAGTGTAAAATCAAATAAATTCTTACTGGTATTTTAGAAAAATATCTTCTGATGAACCAAACAGTCATACTAGTAATATTATAAATAAAGTAACTCTATCTGTCTATTACGTCTATCTGGCTATATCGCTAAACCGACTTCGATGAATTTTAGCGTGGAGGTCATTTAATTCTTGAGGCATGCATTACTTCTCTTAATCGCAGTAACCGATATAAATTCGGCCGGGTCCGCGGGCGAAAGCTAGTAGCCATTTGTACAACCTAAAGCGCTTAAAAATAACGTATTCACTTTAAAATGTTGACGGTAATGATAATGAAACGGTTGTCCGACATCAAACTGTTTAGGATCTATATAGTTGTAACCAGACAAGTAATAAATTATAATTGGAATATAATTTATGTGTATAATTACATTAAGTCATATTGCTCATCACTTGACTATTTGTTGGGTGGGCGTTAAGCCCACAATGCGATCAAAAGGATCGCTAATAAACAGAATAAATTATTCTGTTATATACTCTTACAGTATCGCTATGATTCGATGTTTGCACGATTAAATTACTTTAAAGATAATATGATGCCCATATACAGAACCTCACAGTGGTATCAAAATATTAAATTCGAACGATTAAGTTGTCTATTAGCGTTTGAGAAGCAATTAGTGTCTAACATTCTCTAATTCGTTCGACACTTGCCGTACACGTTGTAACATGCTTAAGATGGTGTAAGATTATAACGTATAAAATAAATAAATAAACATTTCGGACATCTAACTCACAACGCCGTCTAGTCCCACGGGTACTAGACGACCGATATAAATGCAGTTATACTTTTTTTTTGTAAAATCATACTTATTATAGACTAGGTGTTGCCCGCGCACGTGTATACGTCGGTTATCACGGCAAATATTAGCCTATGTGTTATTTTTATGTATAAGCTATATAATTAAAGTTTCGTTAAAATCCATTCAGTAGTTTTTACTTGAAAGAGTAACGAACGTTCATCCATACTTACAAACTTTCGCGTTTATAATATTAGTAGGATTTCCTCTATCTTATTCCCCCATTGGATTTCTTCTTTATTTCTAATGTCTACTCAATTTTCCAATATACACAAATAAATAAAATTGGGAGTGTCTGTTTGTAACTTTAAAATAACTACTTTTTACTAAATGCGTATGTATATATACACGGTACTTATACCAAAATAACATTTTTTACAATTTTTGTCGACCGGCCTGTCAATTTGTGCCGGGTAATCTCTGGAACGGCCGGAATGATTTTGACGGGACTTTCACTAGCAGATGATGTAAGGGGTAACTTAAGCTACTTTTTTAGACTAACTCTGGTAACACCGCGGGACTTAGCTAGTTTAATCTAACTCTAAGTTTAACTAAAACTATCTTGGAATAAAAATATATTGCATAACTAAATATTTATTTCCTTTACTAAGTACTGCAAAGTACTACGTATTTTTTTCTCTTTTAAATTCGTGCTAAGTTACATCAAAAATCGATACATCGTCATGGGTACAAAGAACTTAAGATCTTTGTCTAATTTGTCTTATAGTATTACCGGTTTATTTATAGCTGTGTTCGCGTTCACTAGTTTTTATTCCTTATGTCAAAGATTATGTTGTTACCATGTTGTTTCGTTAAGTATAAAAAAAGTCGCTCGGACTGTTCACTTCTATTTTAATAATTTAGTTTTTTCATTCGTTACTTGTAATAAATTGTTCTGGTTTAAAAGTTCTTTGAGTTGAAGCAGAAATTAATTTGTATTATGTAGTATTTGAATGGATTTTGTTTTCTTACTTATTGGTAATCGTAAAAATTTCTTGTTATTGGTTTTTTAGGTGCAAATACGGGTTACAGTAGTGCTTTTTTAAATGTTTTTTTATGGATAATTACTTTGTCAAATGTTGTAGATTAGAATAATCTTTAAATAAAATTGTGCAAAGTCAATCAATCATCAGTCTATCGCAGTCCACTGCTGGACATAGGCCCCTCCCATTTCACGCCACTTAGTTCTTATCTATGTGCAAAGTAATTGTGGAAAATTTTTGTGGCTTTTTAGGTTCAAATACGGCTTACAGTAGAACTTTTATAAAAATTTTTTTTTTTATGGATAATTACATTGTTAAATATAATGTAGATTAGAAAAATCTTTAAATAAAATTGTGCAAAGTAATGGTGGGAGAGTCATGCGTCGCCATGAATGAGCTGAATCGACCGGATTGATACAACGGCCTCACAGAAAACCGGTGTGAAACAGCGTTGTGTTTCAACAAGTGAATGAGGATTCTGGAGGGCCGTACCCAGACCCTTCCTCCTATCGTCCTCCCTATTCTGCAAAGGCAGGCAACGCACTTGTGACGCCTCCGATGTTGCGGGTGTCCTTGGGCGGTGGTAGTCGCTTACCATCAGGCAATACATCTGCTCGTTTGCCCCGTATTCATTTAAAAAAAATGAATGTGTCGAATAGACACTATATACCGAAATAAATACCAGAGTTACGTTTTTATACATACATGTTAGTATTATACTAAAATTAAATTCGCAACATAAAAATGGAGCAATTTACATATACAAAGTATAACAAAATTAAGATGTTTTTGTAAGGAAAACTGTTCATATTATTATAAAAAATTGCCAAAGTTAAAAAATAAATATTAGTGTTTACTTTAAAAACTTAGAATACGCTAAAAAGTAATTTAGTTACAATAACAACTCTTCAACCAATTTGAGTCGACGGAGTTGGAATTCCGGATAATGAGTACATTCCATTACGTACTCTCCAAAGTAAGTCCGTAATCATTACCAAGAAACGCACCTTACCAATAGACACTTTAAGAATTTAAAATTATTACTCAGATGTTTGTAGTAAGTAGTCGATTCGTAAATCTATCGCAAACATCGAAACAATGAGCAAAATCAGTAGTTAATTGATACTAAACGTGGTCTACTTGACCACAAGCGGCACACCGTGCTGTCCATAACACACCGCTTTCTCCACAGCGGACGGATCAGTACGTATGAATGCAACGTTAATTACAGTAGTGGGAATAGTGGCTTTCTACCGTTTTAGTATCGCTGTGATAGGCAATGTTGTAAAAAGATTTATTATAAATCATCATTTCTTGGAAATATGCATTGTAATGTTTCTTAATTTCTGTTACGTTACAGTCGTATATATTATTAACAAGTATTTTTTTATGTATGGACTTACCAGTCTCTTTTTTTTCTTTTTTTTTATATTTAAGCTGCCAAAATGACTCTGCCCTGCCTGATGGAAAGCATGAGCAGAATCCAAGAGTGGTGGTCACCATCCTCAATGCGAAAAAGAACAATGCAGTATGGTGACCCACACTATGGCGGCCTGGGGGGAAAGGGGATGGTGAGGGGGATAGGGGGCGTTGGATTGGGGTATGGGCCTCCGGTATCCTCACTCACTCGATGAAACACAGCGTAAGCGCTGTTTCACACCGGTTTTCTGTGAGGCCGTGGTATCACTCCGGTCGAGCCGGCCCATTCATGCCGAAGCGTGGCTCTCCCACGGTATTATCTACTCTGCCTGGTGAAAAGCATAAACATAATCCAAGAGTGATGAGAGGCTTACTAATGCTTCTGCATTATTGGGCCTTCTGTACCGCAGTAGCCTACGAAACACGACAGTATGTTGCATTTTAGGTTTATCTTCTGTGCGCGGGTAGTACCAC